>JAQQAE010003224.1:0-20622 GCA_029823295.1 Pseudamia nigra | reverse complement strand
TTTTGATTCCCTACTCTTTTTCTTGATATAGATTTAGATAATTTAGTTGGGCGGGGAGCAGACACAGTTTCTATAAAACTAAGCGTGGGTAACTGTGATGGGGAAGCTGCACAGGGACGGGTTAGGGTTTTGTCACTCTGCGGCCTGGACTCGACTCTGGGCTTAGAATTATAAAGTCACAGTACTTTTACTTAAGTACTGTTTCTGTTTTCTCTACACACCACTGCTGACAGTAAGTACCACTAGGCCTAAATCTAAAACTACAATTAATCCTGAAAGACTTTTTATGAATATGGAAATAAACTAGAACTCTGACCTGAACAAGAGTTTTAATAATTTTTAATGGAGCCACTTTACAGCATGTTGAAACAATTCAAAATATATATAAAAATACCTACGGTGAATGTAGTGGTCACTTATAAAATGTCTTACATACACACTTGAACAAAGCACAGATGATTGATCATTTGTGTACATTTATGACATACAGTAGTAGGCTAGCTGCATTTTTATGCTATAGATTTAGTGAAAAATTAACCAAGGGCAGACAGGATTGAAATATATTTATTGATGTTTTGACTGCATGGTGAGATGTGTAAAGAGTTGCTGCTAAATATTATTGAGCACTGACATACTATACGTAAGGTTGGACTTGATATTAATACAGATCAATACAGAGCTTCCACATCATGTCACAGTCAGTTAAAGCCCACAGCAACACACTCGCTGCAGGAGTGCACATGCTCATATGTAACATACAAATCCTAAAACACTGAGTAGTTCTTTCCACATTGCATCTATGACATCCATTTTATTGGAAACCTGGAATTAAAACTTCATCCACTGGCTCCGAGGGTTCTGTGAGTAGCAATAATTGAGGGAATATTGCCTGTCTCGAAGAGTGAGCCACGCTTTTACATGAGGGCCCAGAAAGTCATTTCATTTTTCTGCCCATTACTTTTTCCTTCTTCTTTTTCTCCTTTTTTGAATCAAAGTGGTGTTGAGCAGGTGCTTTGAAACTGAGGGATAGAGATGGAACATGTGAGGCAGTGGGGAAGCGGGAGGAATGGAGGGGAAGAAAAGCATGGAGAGATGAGTAGGACTGATGCGATCGAGGGAATTACCTGGAAGAAAGATGTGGAAAGACAGGGGAGGGGGACATTAATGGGCGTGTGTGGGTGCCAGCATCAGGAGGAGATAGGGTCAGAGTGATATATACAGTATATGTCATAAGTGTATGTGAGCTTCATCCCATCCAACTGGCCCCACCCTTCTCTCTCCACTCCATTTCTAGCCACTTTCACCTCTTTTCTTTCTCCCTTTTGCTTCTCTCTCTCCTTCACTGTTTACGCTGACAGTAATTTGACAGGCCTGGGGTTGACAGACTTGAAGGTGGCAGGATAAGAGATTGTCAGGACTGGGGTTGTTGGGCAGCTGCTGACTGGCTGAGGAGCAGGCAATGAGATCGGGAAAGCTGCGACTGGCCAGGGGATTGATGGGAAGGCAAGAGAGAGCTGTCGCTACCATGATACGATGGAGTGGGATGGCCCTTGAGATGCCCAGAGGGGGCGGGAGAGAGGGTTGCAGTGCAACTTCAGCTCAGCCCAAACCTTGCCCAATTGGTCTTGTCTGTCCCTGGGAGGGAAAACAGCCTGAGGATGTCTATGACACTGTGCCACCTCTTTGATTACCACTGAGCAATCTCCCACAGACAGGACTGAGACACCTTTCATACTGTGGCCTTCACGCAAATACTTTTCCCATCAGTCATCAAACTGCACAGGCATGTAGAGAGTTGAGAGTTTTTTAACAGTTGACCACATATTTGAGCCATGATGGATTGAGCAGATACTATCTAGCTATCCGTAACAACAGACAACCTCACCATGAAAATAGAGAATGAAAAAGTAAATGGTCTCTGAGGCAATGTGGGCTTGTATCAGCTAAGCCGTGTTAGTCACTCACGTTAAGACTGTCTGTAGAACAAATAAATCAATTTAAATAAAGGTAAAAAAACACTTTTGTACAGGTGAAGGAAGAGATAAATAAAGTTAGTTGTTTGATGGAGCTGAAAGGCAAAGCTGGAGGAAGCAAAACTGTGCCAGCTGGACCTAGAGTGGGGAGTCCCCTGAAGGCCTCACACAGACTTATGTAACCCGCTGAGATACAGCCAGCCAGGTGGGCACATATAGTACATGTGAACACACACCGATAGCGGGTAATCTGTGGGGTCCAAATCAAGCATGGCACACACATATTTGTCCATAACCAAACTAGTAGCACACACAATGCAGCAGATGCCAACCTGGCTTGACTTCATGGGTGGACAAACAATCTAAACACGCACACACACACCAACATATACACACAAGTACTCTTGGCAACCTCAGCAACCCAGAGGAAATCAGCATTACTTAGGATTAAAACAAAAGGGCCTAAAGCTTTGACGTGATGTGCATGCTTTCTCATCCATCCTAATCTCTTTTTCTTTCTCTAGCTGTCTGCAGACTTCGTAGCTTATCTCTTTCCTGCCACTCCCACTTTCTCACCTAACACAACCCCATTTTGGATAAATTTTGGACCGCGAAAACTTGTTGCCATGTTCATATTGGTGTATTAACATAATATCCCGTAGCAGCCTCACAGAAAAATGTAACATTTTGTCACAGGATTCAATCTAGAAACTCTAAAGACAACTCTGTAAGCTTTCACTTCACATAAGCCAAAGAAAAAGTACCTAACCCACTGTTACGTGGTTTTTATACGCCATCAGCAATAACCTAGTCCTGCTGTACCTGTGGACACATCAGAGGGGTTTATGGGATCTTTATTCCTGATTGCACCCTTGTGAGCTGACAACGGCATAAATCTCAGTGGTGCTTTAAGCAGCAGCATATGCAGCTATGAAATGCTCAGGGAGGTTGTTACAGTGAAAAAGAGGGAGAGGAAAAATCTTCCTTACATCAGTTTGGCCAACATGCTTCTCTAGAGAATCTCCTTTGGCTTCTACACTGTATAAAATGTCTGTATGAAACTGTACTAAGTAGCATTTGATCATAATATGTTACTGTTGTTAAAACAAGGGAACACATTGGATGGGATAATTCTAATCCTCTAGCGCAATAACTTCAATCAAATTGTTCTGACTGGAATGGTTACTATATTTATTTAAGACAGATGAAATTTAAGTGTCATTTCTGTGTTAACTCTGTTTTTACCTTGACAATATTACATCTTTTGATTTTTTCTTTTTTTTAAGTTGTGCGTTACTGCAATTAGTCACAGAAGAAGTTTATTTTGTAGGACGGTATCTGTTAGTACATTTCTGTGTCATAGACAGAAAAGACAAGAAGTGTTTTGACTTAAGTAATATACAGTACTGTGTAAATTGGGATTTTTAGGCACCTTGGTTTTGTTGTTTTAGTAAATATAACGACCACAAACATGCAGTCCCCAATGACAAGAGAACCAGAACACACTCACACAAAATACACAACACACATTTCAGGTTCTCCAAAATGAAGTGTCAGCATTGAGTGTTTCCTCCCTTTGCAATTAAAATGGTTTGAACTATTTGGGGCAGAAAATATGAGAACTAGTAACTTAAACCAGGTTTCAATCACATGTCAATAATCTTTTGACATCATCTTGCCACAAGAATGGATATCACACGAAGGGTGCAGTCACACCAGCCCTGTTTAATCAAAATCTAGTTTGTTTGCTCAGAAAGCCTGGTTCGTTTGAAGAGGTGTGAATGTGCAGCCGAACTCTGCTACGGATCAAAGACGCCAACTCTGGAGCGCTTAAAAACTTTGATCTTGGTCCAATGGTCGGACACATTCACACTAAGGCCATATTGGCTCGAGCCAAACCAGAGCCCATTTTACACCTCCCAGGCCCCAGCTCATCTCCACTCACATTACTGGGCCGAGGCGCGATGGCCCTTGTACAGACGTCATCATGTTGTCTGTATGTCATCAGGAAGCGCTTATCACAAGCTGCGGCCGCATTCAAAACATTCAGTATCATGGAAAAAAAATGAAAACATCCCGAAGACTTTAGTGATTTTATGGAATAACTTTGAGCCATTTTGTTCAGGTACTGTCCTCTGGCATCCCCAAATTTCTCAAAAATGCAAGGCGACAATTTGCCATTAATCGTGCTACCCATGCAGAGATTTTTGCGACGGCAGTAGGAGAAGAGAAGTCTTTGTCACTTGCTCCGTACAGGTAAGATTCATACTGTTGTTATGGCATATTCCCATTATTATGCTACGGGTTATTTTTCAGCGTGTATGTATTTGACCTGACTATATAAGTAGAACGCAAGTTATCAACACAGACATGATGGAGCATGTTAATGTTGTTTCTCCTGTTATTGTATCATGACTAATTTATCAAACAAAGAGTGGTAGAAAATAATTACCTTTTTAAACCAGCAGCATACGTTGAAAGTGTTGTTATACATCACTGACTACGAACATTTAAAAAAAATTTTTACACAGGACCGTCTGCATTGGATGGAGCTGTGGTGTGTTACGGATCATGTGATCACCAACTGGACACATTGTGACTGAGTGTGACAGGCAACTTTTCACACTCACAACCAAGTGAACCTGCTGTTTGTGACCTTGAATGGCACTGTAAATAAATGTTTGTTCTCTGAAAGTGTGGATGTCATCAGTATATTACATGTCAATCATAAATGTGACCAGTGCTTCTCTGTATACAGTACATGCATTTTATTTTGTGGTTCTTCTTCAGTTTCTGGACTGATGTTTTTTATGTGTCACAAACAGCTTCAAGAAAACATATCAGAGCAGAAGCTGCAGGAAAACCCACAAGAAAACAATGACCTGCTTGTTTTGATGATTACTTTTCACTCATTCAGCTATGATTGTGATGTAAAAAATGTACTCCTTGTGAGTTACATCATACTCCACACCTTAATGGGCAGCAGTAAAAAAGTTTCAATGATAAAACCTGACATAGCAGATGAAATAAAAAATGAACAAAATAATCCAGCATACTTTTATTAAGTAAAAAAATTGCCAAAACCTTTGTCTACATCCAATATTTGACACTATTCTAAATGTAATGAAGTTTGTTACCACTTGAATAGCTCTAGTATTAGGTATTCAAAGTTTCACTCAAGAAATTATGTTTGTGAGTACTTCCACATATACACGCATTATTATAATGGTAAAGTAATGGTACTCTTGAGTACCTTCATCTACACACCTCTGTTTATCTGTGTTTACACATATGTGGTCAAATGTGTAAACACTACTATTTTGTTGTATCTAACTATTTGACAGAAATCTTACAATAGACGTTGGAGCCAAAGAAATGATGCTCAGTAATGTGATACAGTAATGGAAACCTGTTTGTTCTCACAACTGTGTAAAAAACTTTGTGCAGATTTGAAAACATAAGAGATTGTGAATGTCAGTAAATAACAGATACAAAGCTGTACATTTCACACGTTTAAGCTCAGAGCCCATTTCTGTTAAAATGACATACCTACAATAAATTATGTGTTTCTCAGCTTTTACAAGACCTACATGTCTAATCTTAGTGTCAGATGGAAGTGGGGCCCTAGTAGTGATTACTACTGATGTGAAAATCTGAAAATAAGTTATACTTAGTGACAGTAAATAAGGTTTTAAACACATACATCTGTATTCTGTCTGAAAAAATCCACACATTTACATCAAATATACATTTACATTTGGTTTATGAAGCACAGTATGAGAAAAAGCAAAGATTCGGTGGAGTTGCTATCTTTTGATTCTTTGTACAGTACATAATGGCTTGTTGTGTGGGCTGTGGTTTGTTGACAGGTAAATTAAAGTGCAGCACAAAATAAGGCATAAACAGAAAGTTTGTTTTAGTTTTACGTCATGTTCACGTTCGGGGGCTGTGCTTGTACGCGTGCGTGACCAACCATACCGCGCCGTGGCCCACCTGCTCCAACTGCGCTGGGGCCCGGGTCCAAAGTGCAGCTTGATTGTACTCACATTACTCAAATGGTCCACGCTAGATGTGTGAAACGCGTACAGGCCGGGCCCGGACTGCCAATGTGAGTGTGCCCTTAAAGTGAACCAAATGCAGGAAGTGGACTACAATGCAGGGCACTGTGGATAAACACATGTGTAGCATGATAGTCAGGAGAAATGGCTCATGGTCAGATGTGGACTGAGGACAAGGTAAAAGCAAGGAATATGGTCAGATGAAAATGTATCATAACTGCTGCTTAGCACTCACAGGAACAACAACGTTTTCAATGGAGGTTCTGGGATTCACTTGTACAGTAGAGCGGTGCCACACAAAGGTGAAAGAATTCTGCCCACAATATTTGAGAGTATGTGACATGCTAAGAAGAAGAGGCAGTTTGGGAGAAGGACACGTTTCCTTGATCTAAAGGTTCGGTTCATGTGAAAAAGTGCATTGTGAAAACATGCTCAGACCAGCTGAATGTTGCAACCCCAATCAAACCAAGCTCCCAAAAGCACGACTGGACAACTGGGTGTGAAAATGACCTAACTATAGATTTTTGCCTGTTGAATCCATTTAGTTATGATTTTTACTTGTTTATACTCTGCAACTATGTTTGTGTTTTTATTTACTGTCTTACAAACGCAACAAATCAAAGATGGATGTTTGTAGGTTCTACCCCATACCAATTTTATGATAAAGTTTATTCATTTTTGTGAATGTGCAAGATTATAAACTATAAACTTGATTGCAAGATATGGCAGGCCAAAAACCAAGATACGTAAGTCCTTTCGACAGTAGTGTAAAAAGAAAAATATTAGAATCTTTATTTTTATAATTGGAGGAATGTGAAACACCTGGCTCCAGTGTCACCCAATTATGAATCTCTACACTGATGCCATGTCCACACAAAGCCGAGTATTTATAGAAACAGATACCCCCCTCCATTTTCAATGATAACATCTTACACACAAGATCGTTTTCAGAAACATTATCATCCACACTAAACCACATAAATATGCCATAGAACACTATCATGACCATGTCAAACGTCTAGGGGGCAGTGTAACAAGAAACATAAAACTGTGCTAGCCAATTCTTGAAAAAAAAAAAACATGTACTTTCCTGTTCCTGCCACTTCCAAATTACAGTGAAACATAAACATGGCGAGAAGTTCGTTTGTGTGGCCCAATGAAGAAGTGGAGTGGCTCCTAAGTGTTGCATTCGAATGCAAAGTAAATACAAACAATTGAGAAGCATTTGTATGCATGTAAACAACAGCATCACCTTGACATCATTCATGATGATAATCAGTAGTGCTGGGCGGATTGATCCAAACATCGATAGTATTGATACCAAGTCGGTATTGGTGTCGGATTGATGCTAGCCTGGTGAGATCGATTCTTTAAGTTCCGCTCTTGTTTGCAATGCTGCGGTTTCGGCAAAGAGAAAACAGCCAGGTCGCTGGAAGCGCCGCTCCTGTGTCAGCGCAGAGCAGGCACACTTTGCCCCCCCCCCTCCTCCCCTTCCGTGTTTAGATGTTACGCCATCACGTGACTCACGTGACGTGACTTAGACGCACAAAGCAAACAAACAAGCAAGTTGCCGAATCAGGTTCATCAGCTCAAGCACAGAGAAACTACAACAAAAGAATGGCAGAGAGGAAGAGGAGCGCCATGTGGCTGTATTTTCAAGGTGAAAATGAGACGGCAGCAAAATGTGGGATTTGTAAAAAGCTAGTCGGGTATAGTGGAAACACTACCAATTTATATAAACATATAAAAAAATCATCAAAAAGAAAACATGGAGCTACAAAAACAGAGAGAGGAGGAGAGAAATCCCCCATTCCCCGGCAAGACCCCCTTTCCAGAGGCAGAGGTTATTGGCAGAGGCCTTTTAGCATGGCAGAGAATATCCAGGCAGGTTATAGTGTTCAAAGTAACAGAGTGAAACTGTTATTTATTATTTTGGCCAACTCAAAAAGTATAAATTATACTAAGACCTTGATGTAATACATTTATCCCATTGAAATGTGTTATTTAAATGAATACATTTACTGGAATTGAAACACATATACTGAATATAATGTGGGTCAGAATTTCTTGAATATTATTGCCCTTTTGTGTTAACTGTCAAAGGGATACTGTATAATTACTGCATTTAAACTACATATAGATGTGCTAAAGGCTTATTTATTTTATTATTTTACTTAGCTGATTCCCCAATAGCAGAGGAGATCACAAAGAAAATTTGTTTACTAGTTTACGTGCACTTTTTATTTAAGATTTTTCTGAAAAAATTTTGATAATAAAGCATTTTCACTGTGGAGATTTTTAGAAAAAGTGTTTTCTAAAATCTCCACTTTTCAATAATGATCGTTTCCAGTGATTGGATCTGCTGATTTCATGTGGATGACACACAGAAACACATGAGAAAATTTCCAGTTTTCCCAGACACCAAGCTATGTATGGACATGGCCTCAGTTTAGATCATGGAGCCCTCTTCTCTCAGTGCAGGATTTTGTTACTTTGTCATATTCAACATTTGCAACACCTCTCTGGTCACACATCCATGCAGTTGTATGGATGTTTGCCTTGTCTTAGGAGCATATCTGTGGTCCAGGGGAGAGTCACCGGTTTCTTGTTGCTTTCCCTTGCCTTTGGACTTAAAACTCCACCAGTGACTGAATGTGTAGGTACGGAGTTTGTGTATGGGCAGTTGGCTATTTGGGAATCTGTTGCTGCTTCCTAAACAAGGCTGCCTATTTCTAGTTGGCCCTGTATGACATTGATATAGTTTTATTTTTTTTCTGGCCATTTCAGTTAAAAATGACAAGTGTACAACATTTTTTTCCAGACAAGAAGTTTTTAGATCTCTGCACAAAAAAGTGATTGTTGTTGAATGTTAGGAGAGCAAGCAACTTAAAGAAAATGTGAAGGCCGTTATTTGAAATAAGATTTATTAGAAAATGGCATTCTATTTGGAAAACCAACTGTATTTTCTGCTACTGGATCAACTCATTGTTTTAGAGTAATTTAATGCAGTTCCTAATCACATGGGTCTTTATATCAGATATCGAAAAGCAAAAACTGCAGCTGCAATCACAGCTTTAGCTGCTGAATTATCTTTTGACCCACAAAGGTACATTCTATGACCTGTTCTATGAACAGAGTTTGTCAGAGTAAAACTAGTCAGGTTGAGTATAAATTTACTAAAATCTTACATGATGTGAACAAAGTTTGCTGTTTTTGGAAAAGTGACCATTGTTCACTTAAATATATGCCTAACTCTGATGGTCTTTCACATGCTCATGGTGCAAACGTGCACCTGTGTGTTGTAAGTGGTACTGGTTCCAACTTACGCATAACAGATGTGCCCTGCTAATTTGGAGTGTGTCCTGCATTTTTCTACAACAGGGTGTATGTCCATGGTGAGCAGTAGTGCAAAGGTGCCAGGAGAAATCTTGGGAGAAACTGGATTATTTAATACCTTTATTCAGGCTGGTGTACGTCCCTTGTCAGAACAGTCCAAGAATGCCAGCTCTGTTCCCATTCAGGGAATGGGACTGACTGTTATATACTGATATTTTATGCAGCTGTTGATACAGCTGCATAAAATAGTGCTTGAGTGTGAACTATTTCACAGTGAGGCTGATCTTGCAGACTGCCTGCCATTGGATACCATTTCTGTCATTCTTGGTTATAACCATGCAGGTTTTCAAATTTCAGAGGATGTGCCTCCACCTGCGATAACTGAACCAGCACCATAGTAATTCAGGTGAGAGATACTGTAAATGTGAGCATAGTTCGTCTGCAGTATTAAGAGCCTGTGCATTCTGCATCTGAGTCTGGCAGGCAGTGAAAGAGAGAAATCATTGGCTTCGTCTGATCTTCATAAGCCTTCATGAAAGAGGAAATATTTCCTCCAAGACTTCCTGTTGGTGAAAGTGGGTGCTGCACACTTTTGTTGGTAATCCAGTTTTTCTGCTTGTTCTGTCATACAAGCTTCATCAATCAGTTCTGAAAATTGCACATGATGAGTTTAGCCACTGGAGTTAAAAAATACAACGTGTGACTTGCTTTTGAGCTGTTTCTTTTAGCCCTGTATGTGAAGGCATGTCTATGCTCACATTAAAGTGTATTTTGTGTGCCAGTGGACCTGTAAGCATGGTCATAAACTGCTCTGCTCCACTGTGTCTGGTTCCTGTCAGTAGGCAACCATTTGAACAAATGTGGAGACCCTGTTGTTTGTGCATCTCAGTTGTTTTTGCATTGTATGTGTCATCTGTTTGTGCGGCTTGCGTAGCTACCTCTGTGCCTTCATGTCCTCCTGCAAAAATATAGCAGAATGATTCAGCAGATGATGCATTGTTATACTTTTACTCAAAAAGCTACTGGCTTATTAAAATTTAGTTGCAAGTATGTTCATTGGTTGCTGCCTGGAAGGCTTTGCAAAAGATGAAGGGTCTGGAGTGTAGCGTCCCGTTGATGACTTTACTCTAAATGACAGTTGTATGCGTTAACCTTGTCATTGCCCTTGAAATTGTGGGATTTTTTTTTAGCTGGTTCCCTGTTGTTTTTTTTTTTTTTTTGTATAGATGGGTGTGGTAGCCAGTTTGCACTTAACCCTTTATAAATATTCCTACAGGTGAAGCTGCCCATCTAATGTGCAGGAAGAGAGACACCTGGACCTGGTGTCAATCTGAGATACATCTCCACCCTCAGTTAGGATCATGCAGCTCTTGTCTCCTAGTCCAGTGTCTTTTCTCTTTGTCACTTTGTCACATCCAACACTCACTCTCATCACTCTGCATGCCATCACTGACTTTACACTTTACCCCACTTCATGGTATTTTCACAGGTTTATGTTAATCTTGTGAAACTTATTTTAATTACATATACTGTAAATGATTTTGGCCTGCACTTGGTGTCTCTCTCCTTTTTTGACATGGTCCCTGAGTCGAGTCACGACAGTGTCAAACACATTTATATAATGTATTGTGATTCCAGGTCAAAGAAGACACAACCATAAAATATTTTTCAGTTTTAAATTTTTTTTTTTCAGCTGTAAACAGAATTGTGTGACGTAGATGTAATGAAACACAGTCAAATACCATTGATGACATAAAAACAACAAACATACATTTTTACAGTGGGTTCACTATATACTGCATGGTGAATAAGCGTCATTTGCAGGGAAATATTTGATATTTTAAAATGGCAGGTTCAAATACTTAACAGTGTTCTAAAGAAAATATCTCTGTAATTTTGATGTGATAAAGAGATTATGACATTTTATTTGAGAGTGCAGACCAGTTCTAGTCAACGTCATCATCACTTTGGCCTGTCCCAACCTGCACCTGCTCCTTCTGCACTAAACAGAGCTGAAACCTATTCCCATTCCTGTCTCTTAATCAACACTGAAGCATCAACTAAGGCTAACTCATTTTGGCAGAGGTGGCAGGGCCCCATGTTAACATCCTCCCCAGTGCACAATTGAGCAGAATTCCTTAGGCCGCTCTTCGTTCCTCACTTCACCAGTAAGCCTGTCCAAAAGCATGGATGCAAAAACGAAGGAATTTATTCAGAAAAGAGTATGAAGTGATCCAGGAAGAGGTGCGGTTAGCAACACAAATAATAAATATCAAAAATGCATCAGAGAGGCGAAGCAAACCCTTCACATCTTTTGTCAGTGTTAAGAGTCACAAAGGCACATAAGCAGAAACATAGTCATGTTTTACAGACAGCCAGATAAATATAAAGCTAAAATGTTCTTGAGAAGTAGAGACATACTGCAGGGGAACGATCAATGTCCAAGAGATCATCAACTGGATTAGAAAGTGAAGCTAAGTCAGATGGAACAGCCAGAAATTTAGGTTGAGAAAGTTCAAGAGTAATAGTGAACAGTAGATCAATTAATAAAAAATGTAAACTCCTTAAAATCAACATTTATCCACATACTCAGCCAGAAACCTTATCAGCAAGTATAAGTACGATAGGACAGGATAGGATATGATAGAATAGATTGTTTTGTAATGCAGTAAGACTCATTTTCCATGTTCCTGTATAATTTCACTATAAAATCTTGTTCATAATAAGAGTTCTATCACCTGGATGGAGGGAAATATTGTTTGTTTAAACCATGTACCTTTACTAAACACTGAATTTACTTGCACTAGTTTGTTTATTTTTAAAGATAATTAAATGAAGTCATGGATATGGGCAAAAACAATACTCAGCTCACCTTCAGCAAGTAATGTAAAAATGTAAACAGGTTTTTGGCTAGACACATTTATGAGCTTGGTTTCAGCTGGTGCTCACAGGTTGTTGTAATTTTAATGAAGAAAACGCACTTAAATGTGGGCCCATAATAATTATTTAATTAAATCTACCCCTCCCCATTTCTGCTCATCTATCGGACAGTCTTCCTCACAGTGGTGTTTCTTTAACGAGGACTTTTCTGTAATGGACCCTTAACGAGGAGTGAGCCTCCCTGCCTAGCCCAGCATCTGTGCTTGCCTTGCTGGTTAGATTACGGCAAGTTCCAGCCAAAGTGCCCATCACTGCTCCCTCACAGCCTGTTACTCCATCTCTAATCCAGCCTGCCGAGACACTGCACTTTCTCGACTCTCAGGCCATATGCTCACCCAAAGATCAACCGAGATGGGAAGGTGAGGAGGCACAGCGTGAACCCCCTGCTTTCTGACACAGGGTGTGCTCTTTTCCAAAGTGAACAAGCTCTTGGTTGTGAATGTCTCTCAGTGAGGGAGGTAGCAGTCGTAATTCATGGCAGCAGATGGAGACGTCAACTCTTATTGTTCTCCAGTGCGAAGTCTGAACGGTACTGGTAAGCCACTGTTGCTAATCACAGCCCAGCACAGGGTCCTGGTTGATCTGGTGATTACTGGGGATATGGAGATGTCTGACATTATAGATTTCACATGCTGAGAGACCAGACTGGGTTTGGGGCTTCAGGGTACCTATTGGGAAGCAAGGCTGCTGGGGCCCCCCATAACCCCAATGTGGAGCACGGTCGTATGGAGAGCAGTGGGAAAGGCTGGCTGCCAGGGACCTACCAGTGAGTTCTGACCTTTTCATAGCGTCTGTCTGATCTTAAATGCTAGTGGGAAGCAATGCCCTTGGAGGTGGAAGAGACAGGAGAAAGGATAGTGTCAGCAACGTGAAAAAACAGTTGCCAAAAATAAGGATATTTTTACAATTTATGCATAAGCCACTGGGCATTACAAGTTTCATTGTCTCCTTAAAATCTGCAATAAAACCTGCATTTTATTTCTTTGTTTCAGGATTATCAGGTGACAATACTATGCCCCACCATGTGTAGTCTTGTAAGAAAACGTTATTCAGGTTGTGTCCAGCAACCTCGCTAACCGGCTTGACTGAGTTTGAGTACCTAGCACAGCCCATTAGCCTTTTTGTGGTTCACTATTTGTTTGTCTCTAAATAAACAGGACACCCTGACTGGGAGGTCAGAAGTGGAAATGCAGCCAGTGTCAACTTCCATTTTAGCCTTTCTGTCCTTTACACAGCTACTTGGTTACCTGGCTTGCATCCCTGGGATGGCAAAATTCTCACTTCTTTGTCTCATCATTATATCTCTGTGCTATCTAGTCACAACCTTTACCCTCCCTGCTGTTCTTTCATCCTCCATTTTTACCCTACTCTGTTCATCAAGTCATGTTGAGAAGAAAAAATCCTCAGATGATTACAGCACTTGCGTTGGAAGAGAGTATGTGGGGGGAGGGGAGCGTATGTGAGCGTTTTAGAGATTGAAAGGTCAGGGTGGTAAATTTCCTCTCTGTACATGAGTCTGACTAGTCCTTTGACGATAATGTGTAGGATTAATCCATTCTCCTGCCCTTTGTGCTCACAGTGAACAAGAGACTGTGTAATATGTGAGGAGATGATTTTTTTTGGAACATTCTGTGAATGTTTTCTGGTTCCTCTAAAGTGCTCTTTGAAAAACTGAGCTTTTGAAAGTTGTGGCAAAAAGAGATACTGTTTTTAAACAGTTTTAAAGAAAAAAAAAGTGAACAGAGTTGTTTGATTTTCTCCATGTCCATGGATGCGCATGGGCTGGTTTTTATTTCTTGTGCAGATGGTGTGGTATCCTGTATGTTTTCCTCTTCCTCTCACTTTTCATCGAATGGCTGGCCTGATATCTGTGGTGGGCTTTATTTTCATATAATTGAATCGAGGCCCTTCCCACTGCGAGGCAGGATTTGGTTAAGCTGAAAGTCTTCCTTGACTGCTGTTACCTCTGTGCAGATTCGGTTACAGCTGTTACCACGGTAGCAGCCTGCCAGGGCCTGTCTCCACGGATACCTTGCCTAATTACTGTGTTTATTGGAAATTAAAGATATACCAGCTAATGAAACGCGGCAAACATTACCGCCGATGCAATGTCATTAATTCAAGCCTGGCTCCCATCTCCCATGCGAGGCAGAGGCGGAAAGAGGTGCTGCATATTAGCATAAATATGAATTTTAGTCAGCTGGAAAGCATTGAATGGAGAAAAAATAATGAAAAAAGGTGTGTTTTCATTTTCGTTTTTATTGTCAGGATCAGGATAAATAAATACATGATGGTGAACTGGATGCAGGAAAAGCAGAGGACACTGATAACCTAGTGAGCATCTCTTTGAATATGACCCCTGAGCTGTATGAATGTGGTACTCAGAGGCATCTGTGGGTCACATAGTGTGGAATGCTACCTTGTTCTTTATTTTTTTCCAACAACAGCTATGTTCCCCTAACCTCCTTTTGAAATCTTCTACTTCAAGGCAACAGAGGACATATATAGGATGGAGTGTCTATATCATAAACACCCTCAAGCCTCAGGAGATGAACCCGCTGATAGATAAATTTTACACTACTTGTTCTGGCCTGTTTGTGTCTGTCAGCTTACATAATCAGTTCTTGTCATTGTGTTACATTTCATTTTATATTTGGAAGTCTCATCTGTCAACATTTTTAATCTTTACATAGACTGCTTTTTAGCGAATGAGTGTGAGCTAATTTGTCGTTGTTATCGCAGACCAACCTTTTCTGTGTGTCCATACCAGGGAGTCCTGCCAGTACAAGTGTGAGTATCTATTGAATCTTAGCTCGGTTTCCTATCCACTGTCATGTCCGCAGCCTTGTTGTCCCTGTTTAATTCCCAGGCCAGATCCTTTACGGTCCTTTTTTAGTGGTCCATCGAATTGATGTTGATGCTGCTATGGCTTGGTCTGACTAGTCTATCGACCTCCCTTGCCGATGTACTGCATCTCCCTTGATTTAGAGTTGTTAAGCTACTATCTGCATTAGCAGAGCCCTGTTTTTTGGTGTTCAGGTGAGTATAGAGAATACTTATCAACAAGACATACACATAAGGAGAGGAGGTGTAGATACATAGAACAAGATAGATAAATCTTGTCTTTTAATAATGATGTTTCATTGAGTCAACATTCTCTACAGTCAGAGACTAAACATAATGTATTAACACTGAACAGTTGAAAGGTTTACTAGCCAGTTAGCCTGCAAGTACACATCGTGCTCTGTGTTGTTTATTTAATGAATATGCTCTTGACAACGGTGTCATTCAAAGGCCGCTAAATGTCCATCTCAGTGTGAGTCTTTGCAGGATAGTGAGGGTCACTACATGGGACTTATGTATGTAAGACTTATTTGTGTGCTTGCACAGACAAAACACTTACACAGTTACACTTTTGAGAATATTAGGCATAAGGGCAGGGTTGTACTCTAGGCAGCACATTAACAAGATGTTCCACTTCCTTCTCCCTGGCTTAGCTGCTTTATGAAAACATCCCTGGTGCACCTCGGTTCACTCTCTACCTTTTCTTTCCACCTTAGGGTGCATCACTTGTCTGTACTTTTTCTTGCAGACTTTCATTTGTGTTGTGCTACAAAGGAAAAGAAAAAACCAAGTTTGTACCAGCGCAGCATCAGAGATAGTATGAAAAGGGGAAAGGAAAAAAGCACAAGTATTTTCCCTTTTTCCGTCAGTAACTTTCTTTTTGTGTGTATGTGTGTGATTTGCGTTGTGAAAAGTGTCTCCCCAGAGAGCTTGGCTGCTGGAGTGTCAGTCATAGTGGACACAGGAACTCAGGGGACTGCTACTCCCACAACACTTCCAGGGAAAACTTATGAAGAACTGTTTTATCAAACTATACCCACCGAGAATCCTTGCTATTCTATTTCCTTTGTTTTTATTTTGAAAACATGTAGATGGCAGTGTAAAGAAAGAGATCAGAGCACATGAAAGATGGGGGATCGTTTAGTTTAGTAAAGATGCCATCTCCTCGCAGAGAGTTCAAGGGTATCCATCAGTGACAGTTTCATGTTGTGCTCTTTGTTGTCTTTTTATGCTTCACAGCTAATTATGCTCCTCATAGAAAGCTATAGCCTCTCTGTGTCTTTAAACGGTAAACACAACTATCCTCTCTGTGCAGTATTGAAGGATAGCTTCCCTACAGTGGCTTCGGATGCTGTCTGCCTATCAGTTTTGTCCTCCACACATTTCCTTGTGTGCAAATGTCCTCTGCACACCTTGCAGCTCCGCTGTAATATGATTAACGCAGAAGTCGTCCCAGCAGTGGCCCATGCTCTGGAGCAGTGTACCTGCCCTTTGGACTGTCTACAGCTGCAGTGATGAAACCAAACACATTTATCAGCAGCGCTGATATTAAACTGCACCAATTTCATCATCCTACTGCCAGGCGCCACACCCTGAAAAAATAAAAATAATAACAGCGAAATCCAATTTGATAAAGCAATAATTGGATTTGCAAACATCTGAGGAGAGATGTGATCCCAGATTATTTGTTTAATGAAGTCTTGTGATATTGGTCATATTTAAATTGTTAACCATGGGAAATGTTTTAATAAATCCCCTGGCACATTTGCAGGGAAGTGGTGAAACGAATACTTTATTTGGGTCTTGAGACGGTGTAGCACCCCTGCTGTGGACTGTCACTGATGTGGTGTGCTTGATAAAATTACCAACTAATTGATAGTTATGAAGGAAGCTCTGCTCAAATAGGGAACATAGGCTTGCTGAGAGCAGAAATCCAGGTCTGTTTAAGTGCTCTAAGGCAGTGCGCTCATGAATGAAAGCTCTCAATAAATAAGCAGGCCCATCTAGATCTCATGACAGCTCTCTGAGGTAACAATGGAGAAAGGCATGTAGAAATGTCCTTTGCTCTCCATTTATCTTTGCCACCGTTTCACTATTTAGTTCTCTCCTGTCTAGGAGGAGTTGAGATTGCATGGTTTCTTCATTCTTATAACTTAACTCCAGATGAAACTTGTCCCTAGTGACTGTAAGCTCCTCACTGGCTTTGATTAAAGCCATTCTGCCTTGGGACAGCCAACGTCTCTATAATGGTAGCTCATTCCAGGCAGGCTTACAATGGCATACAGACTGTGGACTGTATGGGGCCCTTGGTGCAATATGCATTAATCGGCCGAATGGCAGAGAACATAGACACCCCCTGCAGTTTGTCTTATGTGAGTGGCCTTGAGGGACTCCTCTAACATGCCCTCAATGGCAAGCTGTCGTGGAGCTTGAAGCTCGTCAAAGAACTCTAAAGTGAAACTTTAATGAGCTACAGTATGCATTACCCCCCAGTGTGATTTTTATACATTTGACTTTAAAAAGTGGATGCCTGTGAGTGGTGTCATTGAAATTATCAGTGGAGTGGAGAGCACAAGTGTTCAAAAGAGAACCTGACCTCTGTGCAATAACTGGAGTGAACCAGAATTCACTTGTTTTCCTCCAACAGTCTCAGCAGGGCCAGGATGGACAAACAGACACACCCGTCCATTCCCTTCCATGCTGTTGTAACCTCTGCCATTCTCTTAGGCTGTATATTGGTAGTGTGACCTATTTTTACTATCACATCTGTATCCCACCTCCAGGCCAAATGCGACATAGCTCTGAGGAATGTGGAAGGAAAATCTGCTGTTTACCGAGCTTACTTCCTCTTAATGTCCTTAGTAGAGGTCACCAACAATGCAGACCTTAATTTTCTTCTGCTTTCCATTACATTTTCTGTCATCAACATACACCTTTTATGCATAAATAAAGCATGATGATGGCTTTTGTTCTTTTTCAGAAGTCAAAATTTTCATGATTCTCCGTACCTCATAAGCCACAAAATATCCACAGTAGGTTCATGTAAACATGATGCAAGCAATTGACAAATCATTGGCCCAGTGAATCAATATTTTGCATAAAAACAGATAGAACTGTTGAGAGAAGCACCCTTCTGTGCTATTTCTTCAGAAAAGAAAATTATGTGCTATTGGAATATTTTATGCCTGAAATATCACCTCAACATAAAGCGCTTAGCAGTGAACTCAGAAGTGAGACATCGCACATGATGCTCTTGTTAAAGAAAGCAACGATTGTTGTAGAGCCACAGCTGAACAGGAGTTCAAATGAAAGTAAGTCTACCTGTGACAGATTACTCTCTAGATAGATTGCAACAGACTGCAGGCCAGTTTCACTGGAAGAGTGGGTAAATTGAGGTTGTACACACTACATCACCACACAGAACTTATGATTATAATTTCTGTTTAGTCATTTTTAAAAATACATTTGAATTGAAGTTTTTTAAATTCTTCAAATATTGATGCATGAGATTCATTTACAGTACTTAATCATAAATAATACAATTTCATAGCTTATTCTTATTTCATTTAAACCCTTATATAAACAAAACAAATCTTCTTGCTTAATTCATTTTTTTCCTGTATGCTTCTGAGGCATTTTGTCCCTGTCTCATGTGAGTCTGTGGTCCATCGCTTCAGTAGTGAGACTGAAGTGAACGCAGAGACCAGCAAAGAGATGAGTCTCACTTTGTTAACAGTCCCTGGCTACAACACAGCCCTGTCGCTTGCTTTTTGAGGGTGATTTTTCAGCCTCCAGGTGTTTACCTGCAGGGTACGCATCCCTCTGGAGAAACACATCAGTGTCACACACTAGCCGTGGGCAGGCACATCGCTCAGTGCTGAGTGAGCGAGAGAGCAAGACAGTGAGGGTGGGGCTGGTGGTGGCAAACAAACAGAGAATCGAGGGCAATGCTGCTTTGTGTGTAGCCCTGCTGGAGCTCAGACTCATTAGGTATGAAGCCATCTCAGAGCAGGCATCTGTATCCTGTGAGAGATCCCACCAGAGACTGCACTGAGAGAGCCATCAGATCTTCTACAGCAGGCCCCTTTGAACACAAACTACCAACCCCCCTTCCTTCCCTCATTCCAGCTCCCATCTAAACACGCAGACGGGATGGAAATTTAATGAGAATTCTGTGCTGCTTAAGCCTGCTGCAGCTGCTGCATGGAGCAGAAATAGGAATGTTTTGTTCACTTATTTTGCCCTCTGTATGCTGGCTGTGGGGTGAAAGTTGCAAATGGAAGGGGGAATAATAGATGAGTATCTGCTTGCATCTGATGAAAGGTCTAAGTGATACAAATGTGTCCCATTTCAGTGATCCATCCAGCCCTGTGTCATCACTGTGATTTGTAGGAAAGGTCGTGCAAGAAATGACTTTGGCTGAGGAGGCGAATCCCCTGTTTATGTTTGTTGTGCTTGGTGCGGCGGCCCGCAGAGCGATGGGATGGGGAGATGGGCGTCTGGTGCAGGTGGTGTTTTTGGAGGATAGGGCTGATATATCATTTGCCAAGGTCGTACTCAATTAGGCTATTTGTTGAGCATAGCTGCATGAGGTTGGTTTAATCAACCGAGGAATGGAGACAACAACGACAAAAGAGGAAATAAATTAGGCATAGCCAGGCCACACTCTCAGGCATGCACCAGCATGCAGGAGAAATGCTCCATTTAGCTGGCCATCTCCCTTCCACAGGAACCCACTGTCCTCACGCTAACACGAACCCACACACATAGTGCCTATGTATACACACACCTCTCATTTTATTTGTGAATGTCTAATACAACTGAAACTAGCTTTTTTGAGTCACAGTAGACTACAAACAAAAGGTCAATAATACCAGATGGACACAATTAGTAAATAATAAAAAAGAGATTTTAGGAGAAAAGTGGGAGTTACCCTAATGTGTGGCATACATCAAACAAAGTGGTGCTGCCATGACAAAGAAACAACATTTGTTTACCCTGATTAAGCCAAGACCTTGAGGGGTGCTGAAGCACCTGTGTAAGTGGGTACAGCCCTGGAGGAGAGGAGTCAGACTGTGTTAATAGTGGAGCAATCAGCGGCCATTCAGGTTAATGGGCTTTCAGCTACTCGGCCCTGGCTAATGTGTGATTTGGAGGGTCAGCCCATAGCTCAGCAGCAAACACCGGTCACATTCACCCTCGCCACACGGCGCCAATGCAGACTTTAGATTTCTCACCACACCCTCCGGCCACTAGGTTGCCTCTGACAGTAAATATTTGATTAAATAAATGAAGGTTGATTAGCTCTAGAGGCCTGACAATAGACTATATTGCGCTCAAATGCCAGCACCTTGTGTTTCTTACCAAGGGGCCGTCTCTAAATTACCCTGTGTCTCCACTGTCAACCTGTAAACTAAGTTAAAAAGTGAGTGGGAGTATTGGAGGGCACTGCCACATGATTAATTTGATTA
>JAQQAE010003223.1:0-20625 GCA_029823295.1 Pseudamia nigra | reverse complement strand
TCCTTATTTACTAAAAGGATGATGGTGGTGTTATTTTGGTATATTTTAGTTTGTTGTCAGGTTGCGTTAATCCATCTCTTGAAGCTTTTGTGGTTTACCTCTCTGTGGCCCTGAGCCCTGAATCCATTCTTAAAGGACACATATTGTATCTCCCTTTAACAAGCTAATGCTTTTTAAATTTCAGCTTAGCTCTTAATTCTACAATGTACTGTATGTAAACGCCAGATTTTAGCCTTGTATCAAACAGTGCCTGTTGCTTTATATGCAAATGAGCAGCTGTTGATCACACCCATTTCCTGTCAGTGCCATGGATTCCATCATGTAGACTGAGTAGCACATTATCCCAGGATGTCTGGGTGATTTTGCTGGTTCTAGTTGTCCTGGGTGACTAACTGATGTCACAAATATGCAGAAACCCAAATGGCTCGTTCCAGTCCCAGTAATCTGAAAAAGGGGCTTAGTGTTTCCTTCAAGTGAGAATTTCAATACTTTAACATAATCTGTAAGCCTCCAGACATGATTTATAGAAGAAAAAAACATGAAACATTACTTATCACAGCAACTAGAAACTGTTGTTTTGTTCCAGTTAAACAAAAAAAATTTGAGGGGATTATTATGCTACTTGAGTATTTATTTGGCTTTTAATTTATGATTTTATTCCCTGCATGTTAAGAAAATTTTCAAAACAGTCTTGTTCTAGTTTTGCTACATTCATTGTATATGTGGTATATTAGACGCAGTATAAAGTATATTCTACTTGTAAAGAATGTGTATACCTCTGATGGTATTATAGGTGCTGGAATACAGGGAATGTGCCTGTAATAAAAAGAGAGATATGGCAGGGTTTTTTGCACAAATACTGTTCATAGTTTTGTGTTAGATTGATAATAATAATTATTTTTGTTTAAGTAGGTGTGACACCTAAGTATGGAATGCACTATTTGATCACAATGTGATTAATAGGAGGGTCATGATATAAAACTGGTTTGATGGGAACACATTGTACACAATAACCATTACATATTTACTCCATTCCTTTTTGACCAACAAAGGGACACAATACACAACATCCTGAGCTATTGAGGATGTAATTCACATTTCATGTTCTCTGAAAAGGTCATGAAAACTGCAGTTACATAAGATTTAGGGAGGATGCTGTTCTGCAGAGGTATGAATGTAGCATGGACCACAGTACCGGCTCTAATATTCATGAATGTGATTATTGTTGAGAAACCATGGGGAAGTAATGTAGCACCTTTCCAATGGGATATGAAGATAAATCTGCACTGGGGATTATGTTTTTGGATGCAATATTTATTTGTTTATATGGAAGAAGTTTATTGTAATTGTGGAAAAGTTTTGTCTAAAAAAATAACAAAACATGACAGGCACTGATTTGGGCAGGTGTACCTTATTATCATAATAATATAATCATTACATTTTTTTTCAGTTGTTAAAATGCATTGGTCAATAATGTAGTCACACTTTCAAAAAACTTCACACTCAGTGAAGCAAAAGTCCATGTGCACTAAACTCTGAACTGCAAAGCGCTGCATATTTTCAGCACATTTTCCAAATACTAACACACTGTTTTCAAAAACATTTAAGGAAACATTCACATTGAAGATGACAGCTTTTCTTGTAAGATTTGTAAGAGAAATTAATTTTGTACTTTCAACTTTCAAGTTGAAAATGTTGCAATACGTATGGTTCTATAAAGGATATTGAAGCAAACAGCTGCATTTCTGCTTTATTCTTGTTGCATACAGTACATTTTGTACAGTCCAAAAAGTGAAAAAGCTGTTCTATGATAAACTGATGAAATGATAAAATGATTTTTGTGATAAATCAACGTTCAAAGAGAACCGTTCATTATTTCTTTATGGTAATACTGTTCCTGTTGTTAGTGTTTTTAAGTCATTGTGCTATGAGAGACACCATCTGTTTTCAAGTGACAATTGTTTGGATTTTGAGACATGTATGAAGAGTTTTGATTGTTTGAGTGAGTTTTGTTGATAATACAAACTGTGATGAGTTTGGAAAACATGGCTTCAGTATTGACCAACGTGTTTAAGCAACTGAAAAAAATATTATGCTCAAAGAAAATGGGCTGATGTCTAACTTCAAAAGTAGATCAGTGCTTGAGGCGCTAGCCATCTACTTCTCAGATTCACCTCAATCAATCAATCAATCAATCTTTATTTGTATAGCGCCAATCATAATCGCCGATTAAAACCTGCCATGAATGTGGGACATCCTGACACGTCCCATCCTGTAGGAACCTAATTCAGCCTTTGACATGGATAAAGAGATCATCCAAGTTCAACTTCATCACAACCACTGACCTACGTGAATATCCCCAGCTGGACCAAAATGAAAAAAAAAAAAAAAAATCTAAATAATCTTAAATTTAACTTCCACTCTTTTACCTGATCAGGCGGTTCTCCAGGTACTGGAGGTGTTCTCCAGGTACTGATGTATCAGCATGCAAAACAGAACACAGCTGTAATCTCACTTCCATGTCCACAGAGATTTTTTTTGTCTACATACATACATACAGTGCATAACCACATAACACACTCTGTCTTTTATACTGCATACATAAATAGAAAACAGTTGATAATTGCTCAGATCAGTTTGCAGGATTTTCTTCAGTGCAGTAGAACAAACACACGGGTTCTTCAGTGAGTCAGTGTTTATTATTGTTTTACAGTAACAGTCATCAGTTCTCACAGTTTTTCTCTGCTTTGACACAGTAACCTTGAGGAACACATGCAAACACACACACAGTTTCTTAAATCAATATAAACAGAAGCATGAATGTAGCGGTCATCAGATGTACGTGTGACAATAGGGAAACTTGCAGGCTTAAACCTGTATTTGCAGTTTTTCTTTCTGGATCAGATGTGAACAGCAAATGTAAAACAAATGATAAAAATGCTCAGACCTGTCATACAGATTGACTTTTTAAAATCATCTTATTTGCTCTCGTCTTGTATCTTGACACCGAAGTCACATTAAAGAGCTTCATTAACCAGAAAATATGTCATACGAGTTTAAAAAACATGTTCTGCCAGTTACATTGACTTTACTTTGTGTCCATTTCAGTCATTACAGTCAGGACAAACACTACAGCTAGTAACAAAGAACAGGACAGTCGTCAGTATATTGTCACATCAGATAAATAATAAACACCTCATTATGCTCATGGTTTCAATGACACAAAGCTTTAGCAAGCAAAGAGCAAACAAAGCCCCCTGCTGTACATACACTGCGTTGTGTCCCACTTGGACTAGTGTTGACAAAATTTTCAAAGGAAAACAGTTTCAAGGCTTAATATAGGAGATTAGCACATAATTGTGTATGTAGGTGAAGTTTGTGCTGTAGTCTATGTGACGCATTAGTTGGTTATTTACTGACACTGACTGCATGTCAGATAATACCTGGTCAACTCTATTCAGTTAAGTTTTTACTTCTGCACTGCCCTCATAGATCCCAAATGGTCATTATAACCATGCAGCATAAACATACAGTATAATGATGGAACATCAGCGTGACTGCAGCTATGAGCTCGACAACAAGAGAATTTAGGATTAAAATCTGTAGTCACTTTATCAAGAGAGAGACATCTTGAAAACTTTGTGGGATAATTTTGGTGACTTCCTGTTGGTTTGGCTCACATGGCAATGAGCTTCACATCACATTTATGGGGTTGCTTTGGCTCAATTGGAATCACAGGGAAGTGAGGAGCAAAAAGAGTTTAACACCTGCCGCTTGGTACCTGATGCTTGAAAATGAAAAAAAAAATTAACTGCACCAAGCCAATACCATGCAGTCTCAAACTTAATCCAACACAGACTTCACATGAGGACACAAGGCTGCATAAACCTTACTGAACTTTTAAAGGTAAGAATTCTGTAAAAATTAGACAAATCTAATTATAGAAATCAAATTAACATTCATAACTGTGTTTTCTTCAGCATCTAATCATCATAAAGTAATAATCATCATTGATGTTTGTTATCTTAGAATGAGCTGTTTATATCTGCATATGAATGTTGGGGGTAGTACGGTAAGTCAGAGGGGACAAATGAGACTGTGGTTACACACAGGGCCTATGTGTATGAAACGGTAGCTTGAACGTGGTACACTGTATCAGAGTCTGGAAGATGAAAAAAACAAAGAGGATTTAAGAAGAAGCAGTGTTGAGGGATTTCTGATAAAAACAGACTCTTACCAGTCACAAGAAAAAGGAGAGTGATGCATCATGATTTCAAGTGTAAACATGATTGGGACAAAAAACAGCACGAAACGAGGATGAACACTGGTGACATTTCCAGATGAGCAACATGCTGACTAGGAACAAATGTTGATAGGGACATTAATCTGACAGTTTTCTTCTGAACTAAGTAAGTCAGTTTGTTGATTGATTAACAGTGCTGCGTGCGCTCGCAACAAGGACATTTCACTTACAAGACGTAGCTGGTTTGAGCACGAAGAGGAGCGATGGCTTACAACTGACAACCTCCATGTTGAAAAATCACTAGATATTACCATATTATCATAGTATAGATTGTAAACTATGCAGAGCTGATCTAGCAGATGCACTGCACCATGAACATGAATAAACAGCCTCGTGTGTGTATGTGATGAGGAGTTACCTGTAACTGCGTTATGTAGTGAAATTACAAAATAAATGTAATTTGAATTGGTAAAGTTATTAAAAAATATGTTGGTGATGTCAACCCTCATGCTGTCATGTTGTCGCCTTCCAGTTTTTAACAAGTTAACAATATTTTCATTCTTAACCCTCAAAGGCCTAAATGACCACGGACAGTATTTTCAAAATAAAAATGAAAAAGTACAGAGGAGTCCAGTTCATATACATCAGTCATGCTGAACTAATGCATGGCTCATTAATACAGGATTTATCATGCATTCATGATACTCACAATGAACTGATGATGAATTCACTGCAGCATCATTAGTTAAAGGACATGAATTTATATTTAATTCATGTATGAATGGAAATATTCATTTCATGTGGATACATTAGATCAGACTCACTATAACATTCTTCATATTCTAATATTATAAAAACATATGAAGATGTTTTACATTTAAACTGGTCATCAGGCTCACACATGAACATTTCTGCCACCCAATAGTCAAAACATGCACTATGGGTTCACCAATGAACCTTTTCCTTACTGACTTGTATCCTAAATAAAGTCACTGTGTGTTCTGACTGTTGGGTCAGGCAGCAACATATAGTACTGTACATACGTATATATTTGAGTCTGATAACAGTTTAAATATAAATAGGTTTTTAAAACATTAGAACATTCAGAATGTAATAGAGAGACAAATAATCCATTTGACTTTGTTTTTCATGTACCAAGTAACTATGAATAATGATTAAAATCTATGAATTAATCACATGAAGATGCTGTGAATCCATCATTAGTTCATGGTGAGCATCATGAATTCATGATAAATCATGCGTTAGTTCATTGATTAAATCATGAGGCATGCATTCATTCAGCATTACATTATATGAATTGTATCTCTCAAGTAAAGTGTTACCTTATTTTTTCTAAAATTGTTGGCAAATGCATTATTTTTCAGTGAGGCAAATCTAAAGTGATCACTTTAACTATTCAACTTTAGGGCATTGACCGCTAGAATATGTTCAAAAAGCAAAACAAGGGAGAATCAGACACATCAAAAAAAGTCATCTGTCTTCAGGCATTAAATTAGAAATTGACTTTTCTATTCGTAGAGCACACAGTGAAATTTATTTACCACAGGTAAAGTACTGCCACCATGGAAAATTACTGTATATAAGTGATCAAACGTAAGTTCCATTAATCAAATGGAAAAAAATCAAAGTTAAAAAAATATTTTCTGTAACCCATTGAATTGTAAAAGTGACCTCTCCAACACTGATAGACACGTGTGGGCAACATGTTTGAATGTGCAAAGTGATGTCGGTCTGTGTGCGCGTGTGTGTGTGTGTGTGTGCACGTGTGTGGGGGTGTGTGTGTGTGTGTTCAGGTCCATTTGTGGTTCGTGTTTCCAGTTGTTTTGACAGCAGCACAGGGCCTGTTCTAAAGCCTCCTATCACCTAATCAGAGCTCACACACACAGCAAATTATCCGACAATGCACACACTCAGGCACAGAGAGAGTGTTACACAAACATGGGCTATGAAGAAAAGGAAGTAGATCACACCTACAGTACACACACACACACACACACACGCACACAAACACATGGGGAAGCTGAGAGATCAGTTGTTTCTTTGTCCACCTTCGTTTTGCAGCAGAGTGACTGTAAAACCCATCAGCGGAGTCTTCTCTCTGTTTCCACTCTCCAACTTCACACCTCTGCCTCTTCTTTGTCGTTTTCTCCTTTAAAGAGACACAACGTGCATCAGGTCTGGAGAAAAACAGAAACCAGATGTTCTGTAAAAATGAGCTAAGAACAAAAAAACGAACTGAGGAGACTGAGATGACGCACAGAGAGGGAACTGGGATGCGATGGTTTCTTTTTACACTGGAACAAGTTCAACTGTAACACAACTTCTTAGGTGTGTCTACAGCACTCTGAAAAACTTAATATTTGCATCTGCAGTATTTTCATTGTGCTAGCTGAACTTTCAGAAGACTTTTGCAGATCTACGTGAAAATAGCATGTATAGTATGTAGAGTAGTTTGTCTGTCAGTGTCCTTGTGAATGTACTGTATATTTATGGTTGTATAGTTATGCCAACTGAGATGTATGCTCACTGACAAAGAATTTACCTAAGGGGACAATAAAGTGTCTTTACTGTAACATAACTTAACTAAAAACTGCAGTGTGATATTCCTGTAAATCACTGGCACACAAATTTGCATCTGCAGTATTCATTTCATTATGTTATTTGGACTTTTAGAACACTTTTACAGACCTATTATTA
Organism: Pseudamia nigra; assembly: GCA_029823295.1. Lineage (NCBI taxonomy): Eukaryota > Metazoa > Chordata > Actinopteri > Kurtiformes > Apogonidae > Pseudamia > Pseudamia nigra. The sequence goes on along the minus strand of JAQQAE010003223.1, from coordinate 13,664 downwards.
AATGTGAAACAGCATTTATTGCCTCAAACTGTAGAGAATAATTCTTTGGATTTGAATTTTTTTTTTTTCATTATTTTGCATTTGGATTTAAAATACATTTTGAATGAAGAAGAACGAAAAGTTCAATCTTCATTTCTGATTTGTATTGTATTTGTATTGTATTTATTTTTAAAATGGGACAATTCATATTAATGAACATTTACATGCAAATATGAGAGATTATAGCCATGGGGCTAATTTCCATCTCTTGTCCCATTTTTTTATCTTTCACAGCTATGCAGTAAAATACATAAAATTATATTTTATGTGGATTAATTTATAGTAAAAAAAAAACATGACACCTGACCACTTTCCTAAATGTGGGTCCGAAGGAGAGTACACACTACTTTTCTGGGTTTTGAGATGAATACATTTGGAAAACACTAAATTAGAACAATAAAAATTTGCAGTGTTTTTAAAGGTTCCATACTGTCACACTTAAATTTATATCCATATGGTTTATGAGTGACTACTAAAGAGCTGTGTAATAAAGCGTAGATTGAAGTTTTCTGAAGGTCTCGCACTTTCTGATTGTATCTACCCACTTTCATCAGTAAATTAACGTATGTCATTCCCAAGCTGACCTGGCTTCACGTTCTGCCATAATGTTGCTGTAAACACAGAAAAATGCACTTTTCATGGTCACTTATCTGAAAAGAGACGGGACCATAGAGAGCATAACCTTCCTTCTCTCTTTTCCAGGTAACATAATTGAAAAAAAAAGGATTATAGTCAATGGCATAAGGTCTATAATGTTTTGATCCAATTTGATTTATACCATAATTTACACATATGATATTTGTGAAGGGATTAGGTGCCATGGGTCAAAAAGGGGCTGGATTAGGCTCTCTATTGGCAGTTGGCTCATGGAGGCAGGACAAAGGCATTTCACCTGGACTATGATTGGTTCTCACATTTGATGTCACAAATTCAAAATGTTTCTTTTGTTTACTTTTGTTGTCCATCTTGTGAAGGATTTATACAACGGAGCAAGTTCATACTTCCACAGGGTTTATTTCATTTGATTTATTTATTTTGTGTATAAATCTCTAAACCCAATAAAGACGGTTTTTCACAGTGTGGGACCTTTAAGTGAGGCACAACAGCTGCTGTCTGCAAAGGTGCTTGTATATATGGATCCTGTTCAATTCCAGGTGACAGAACAGGATGGTTATTTTCACAACACCGGGTGCTATTTTCAGCAGGTCGTCTGTTTATTTTCAGGTCACAGCTGATTCATGCAGGTGTAACAGGCAGCTCTGAACACACTCTGTTTAAGGAGAAGGACGTCTGTGACGCTGAGCACGGAACGCGAAACAAACGGTCATTCAGCACTTTAACGATGGGGAGAGAAAAACAGATCATGGAGACTTGTTGAAACATCCATCTATTAGCATTATTATTATTATTATTAATTAATTATATCATTCATATTTTCTGTTCATTTTCGTTCATTGTGTTGAATATTATATTCATTTTTTGATCTTTTGAGGATATTTTACTCATTGTCTGAATTCATTTGTTAGTTTTTTTTTTGTCATTTCCTGGGTATTTTGTTGATTATAGTGATTATTTAGTTAATTATTTCTTCATTTTTGGTAATTCTTTTGGATATTTTAGTAATTGTCTTGATTGTCTTCATAATTTCTTCAGTTTTGTTCATTTTGTGGACATTTTGTTCATTTCATTTTTAAAAATTAGTTTGTTCGTTGTTTCTTCCTTTTTGTTCATTTTGTGGTTATTTTGTTCAGTTTCTTGATTATTTTGTCCGATCTTAATTTTTGTTCATTTTCTTGATTATTTCGTTGATTATTTCTTTTTGTTTTCATGTTGTGGATATTTTCTTCATTTCCTTGATTATTTTGTTAATTATTTTTCATTTTCATTTATTGTGTGGACATGTTGTCATTGTCAAATAGTAAGAATTTTCTGGGTATTTTGCTGATTTGATTATTTAGCTGATTACTTCTTCATTTTTGTTACTTTTAGTGTTGTTATTATTGGTAGACAGGCGTAGGTTTATTTATCATTTTTGTTGATTATGTGGATCTTATGTTCATTTTGTTCGTTACTTTGTTCATTATTTCTTAATTTTTGTTCATTTTATGAGTATTTAGTTCATTTTGTTCATTATTTTGTTCATTATTTCTTAACTTTTGTTCATTTTGTGGACACTTTCTTCATTTCCTTGATTATTTTGTTAACTGTCTGGACTTTTAAAAAAAAATAATATTGCTTTCATTTTGAATTAATTTCCCAACATTAGATCAAAATGAACCAAACAGCCTAAATATTGACTCTCATTCATATTATCACATATTACACTTGAATAGTAAACTGTCTTTCAGAGACACTGATTCAGCATGAACCGTTCCCTCTGGCACTTTTACAGTAGCTCCAGCACAAAGAATGTACTGCTATATTAAATAATAGTGAATGTTACCCTCACATGCTTTTTTTTTAAACGTTCCTCCTTTGTGTGACCTCTGCTCACCCTCCTCTCCTCTACCTCCTCTCACCTTCACAGGCCTCGTCCCAGGCGGGTTTGGGTCGGTGGGCCGGATCAGGATCCATTTACACTACAAACAATAGGGCTCTGTTCGTTCTCTCCTTTTCCCCTGCCCTCCCTGCGTTTTCTCCACTTTCACCCCTCTGGCAGTCTCAGTCCTCTCCCCCATAAACCCCTCTACCCGACTTATTTCAACTCCTGTCTCTTCACCTGACCACAGTTCACGCTTCCTTTTTCTTTCAGTGTCTTGAATAAGAATTAAATATGTATGGATTTCAAGGGGATATCATCATGCTTCATAATGACATTTTGCTCATTTTGGTTTCATTTTTGTTCATTGCCAGAATATTTCATTATTCTTTGCTGAATTTCTGCTTGCCATGTTCATTTTGTTGCTTTTTTGTTAACTATGTTGCTTGATTTGTCCACTTTTGTGTACTGTATATTGTTGCTCATTTTGTTTATCTAATTTTTTATTTATTGTATTTATTTGTGAGGGACAGTGCAATAAACATAGAAAAAGCAATCTGATGTGTTGCACACAGAGTATATATCATTAAGCTAATTCTGGTCCCTGGATGGGCTTTTCAGCGAAGAAACAGAAGAAGAAAAAGAAAAGGAACAGTCTAACAAGCAACACACACATACATTAATACATGTGAAATATAGATACACAGTATGAAAAATCCCTAGTTCCCATTCACCTGTTACACTTGTATTACTTTATTTCTTAGACTTTTGTAAATTAAGTGATCAGTTTGTAGTTTGGATGTTAATAATGTCTTCAATGCAGAGTCTGGACTATTCATGAGTTTTCTAATTTCATTATTTAACCATGGTAGGTTTCATTTCATTTGTTATGTAATTTTTTTCGACAGATTTTGTGATTGTTACAGTTGCGGAATTGCAACAGTCATCTACTTCATCTACTGACGTGAGCTGCTCCTAGTTTTGATTTTTTTAAGTGGTGCTCAAACTCCACAGTACTGTACTAGTTTTGGGAATTATCGGTTTTATTTTGCCACTATAAACACCCCCGAAATACAGTAGACATTTTTTAGTAAGTTTTCTAACCGTGAGAATCACAATTGAATAGTTGACTATGCTGATTGTTTTGTTTTGCTTTATTGATTGAATAGATTACTTTATTAATTTAGGTAATATTTTGTTACTTCCGATTCAGTTTAGTGTATTTGATTTGTCTTTGCTTATGGTGCTACTGATTGTGCTCATTTTTGTTCATTTTGTTGACTTTGTTGCTTATTTTGCTGGTTTTTGTTTGTTTTATTAATTATGTGGTTTATTTTGTTAATTTGAGATATTATTTTGTCCCGTCTGATTCAGTTTGGTCTACGTTTTGAGTATTTTGTTCATGTTGGCTCATTGTGTCATATATTTTGTTCATCTCTATTAATTTTATTGCTTATTTTGGTCATAATTGTTCTTGGTATTATTATTTTTAGGATTGTTTTGTGAACTGTGTAGATAATGCTATTAATAGAAGGACTATTCCATTCCCTTTGTTTCAGTTTCATCTATTTTGTTGTGTATTTTGTTAATTTATGCTCATTTTTTCACTTATTGTGTTCATCTTTGTTTATAATATGCTGGAACTGAGTGCTTTCTAGTTCTGAGCATTTTACTATTCATTTTCCCACTTATTATTTCCATAATTTATTTTCATTTTTATTATATTTGTCATCTTTTTGTGTCAACTTCTTTTTTGCTTTTTTTGCGTATTTTACTAAAAATTAAAACCACAAATAACCATCAGTTTTCTTCAACTTGAACTCAGAACCAAAAGCAGCCATCAAACTTTAATAAAATAATGACATTTGGCATAGTCACCGGTATCAGTATTGATTGAGAACAATTTTTTTATTGCAAGAACATTTTTGACCATATTCCTATACAGCATATACATTGTGGACCAAGGCTCTCTGACAATAACGTGACTCATTTTTTTTCTCTGAAAAAGCTAAAAAGTGACCAACATGCCTCTGCAGGTTTTTATGACTCTTATGTGTAAATGACTACATATATAGAGTATTAGGTGTTTTGTCCTCATTGCATTCAGTTCTGGACGTCCTGTTTGCACTGCTCGTCTCCTCTGATCTCCTTAAGGACAGCCGGTCCCTCCTTGTACCACAGAGCTGCTGAGCTAAATCTGCCATACACTACACACTGTATATAGGCTAGTCCCAGATTAGAAACTGAACTGGGTTAGATCTTGCAGGGTTTGATCCATTCCTCTGTGTTTTCAGAGGATCCTAATACTCCAGGGACACAGCGTCCACTCCCATTAAAATCTGTCCCATGTGAGAAAATGTGCAGAGAACAGTGTGAAGGTGGTAAGTGGAGCAGCACACCTTTTAATTTCATGTGTCAAGTGTGCTGATGAGCATTTTTACATATTTTCATTCTGATACTAAATATAAAAAATACTGCATTAAACTGTGAAACTAAAATTACTCTGTTGAGGTGAAAAAAAAATTAGACGGAATAAGCGGGTAAGAAGTCACGTTATGCAGGAATCCTCCAAGCTCACCAATGTGTTTGTGTCCAGGACTTTAGTATGAGTGACCAATGTGGACTGGTTTCAGAAACAAACATTCATCTGACCATGGAACAGTTTTCCATTTTGCCTCAAACAATTTCAAATGAGCTTTGGCCCAGAAAAGATGGCAGCGTTTCTGGATTATGTTCACATATGACTTCCTCTTCACATGTGGATTGCACAGTGAGCTGTGTTCACAAACTTTGATTTCTGGAAGTGCATGCAGTGATTTCCAGTACAGAATAATGTCTGTTTCTAATGCAGTGCCGCCTGAGGGCCCGAATATCACAAGCATACAGTTTTGGCCTTCAACCTGTCAACCTTTTGATAATATTGTACACTGCTAATTTAAGATCACAACCATAAAACATAGGACAAAACATACATTAGACACACAAACATATATTGTACATATACAAACATAGGTACAGATAAGCCCCCCACACTCTCCCCAACCCACACATGGCTTCATGAATGAAACTCCTTCTCATACCTTTTCCACTTCAACCAGCAGGTGCCATAGTTTTTTGTAGGTTGGTTGTAGGAAGGTGGAGTCACTGGAAAGCAGCACGAACCGTCCTGTCACTGAGTGGCTGAGTGGGACGGAAGTTATCCCCCAACATCCCATCATTCCCTTCTGGCAGCTCGGCCCCTTTGACATGGGATCGCAGCCTCCGAAACTCCTCAATCTGCACAAACAGAAGGAAATGACAAGACAAGATGAGACAAAATAAGGAAAAAGATGAGATGAAATGAGACGAGAGAAGACGAGAGGAGAGGAGATAAGATAATATAAGATAAGGTAAGATAAGATAATATAAGATAAGGTGAGATAAAAATAGCCATCTCTGAAGGGATTGAGCGTTAAAAGGTTAATAGATACACCCATGGTATCAATTTGGCTTGTCTGCATTACTTCCTACTGGAGTTACTATAGAAATGCTACTGACACCAAAATGTAGTGGAAAGTCTGTTGATTCAGTAATATGCCCACGGATTTGACATATCTTCAACATTTATAGACCTAGATTCAGAAGAAAACCTGTCATTATGGAAATACTATTTGTCATGAAAAACTATTGGACAAATAATAAAATAACATTAAAACAGACATTTGTATGAGTTTATTATTTGTTTTCATTGTTGCATCCAACTGCGATGATAAAACTGAACAGCCTTGGTAATAGTCGAGTGCTTTCTAGTCTTTCAGTTTGCATCCAAAATAATCATTGAAACGCTGAAATATTGTTATTGACAGAAAGAAAGTGCGGCCTTTTCTATCATAAGGCTTTACAGTGGTTTTAACATGTTGCTTTTAAGAGCAGCAATGAAGTACTTGCTCTTCATTCACTATTTCCTTTGGCTGTTTAACAGTCACACACAGTGCTGAGTTGTTCTTGGGGGAAAAGTAAAACCTGTCTGGCAAATAGAAAGAAAGGGACCCATGAAACAAGACACCCTCTAATGGTATAGTTACACAGCGGAAATTAAATACAGGCATCTGAAGACTTGTTACTGTTTTCATAGTTATGTAAATTAATACAGCTATTAATGCAACATTGTGATGTTTTGAGTCATGTCTGTCTGTGTAAAGCAATGTGTTCACAGCACAGAAAAAGGTGCTATTAACTACTTAACCAGACTTGAGTCACTAGAGTATTGTGAAGTATTAAATTGCCTTCAAAATGATGAAAAATAAGCATTAGTCTCCGATCTGACTGAGTGGCACAAATATCCCCTGAAATCTACCCCCATGGTGTTACGTACTGAATAACTTGTCCCACAGTAAGAGCCATGATTTTTGACCTGCCCAAATTATAAAAAGGAGATTTAAATCTAAAAAATAGATATGATAAAAAAAATTATAAAAAGGATAACAAGTCTTTTCACATTTTCAGGAGCTATTTCCTGACACATATAACATGTTTATAAACAGATTTCTGAGCCTAAACATTGCAAACAAGTGAACAAACTTGTTTTCCAGTTGATCTTGACTTTTTCATGACAGAATCTTCAACCTATTGTGACACAAATTACCCGTGGACTTCCTGTCCATGTGTAAATCTAGCTGCTGCAGATAGTATCACCTTTACACACATGCACAGTAGCTCATTAACATGACAGCCACTGGTTTACAGAAAGTGGATTTATAGCCGCTGTCAGACCACAAATTAGTTACCATAGCAACTGTTATATGATACACACACTTGAACATTTACATGCACATCTACACTGTGCAAACACATTGTCTGACAGCAAACATTAATAACAGGATGCTTTTCAGGAAAATAGAACCTGATGTTTTGTTTTTGTTTAATTGTATTTTACCATTTTGGTTTTGACACACTTTAAATCTGTTTTTTCATCCTGTTGAGGCATGGACTCCATCTATGCCATATGTCCATTAATTATTGTGTGAGCCTCTCTCTCAGCAATGTGCAAAGGCCTTTGACCCCCATACATGCACATACAGACATCGTTATCAACCGAAGGGCTGATCTGATTGGTTTGGATGAGATCTGACTGGACCGAGGTGAGGTGCTCCACCCAGTAGTTGTGTCACTCTTGTAGCTGTTCATCAGGATAATGTTCACCAAAACACTGCCAGGGTAAAGCAAACCTTGTCTGGCATTTAGCTCTGATATGTCTCCAACTGAGCATGCCCGAGAAATGGTGGGTTGATGTGTTAATCAGAGGGTCCACAACTGATAATGTTTGCACAGCTGCAGGCTGCCCTTATTCAAGTAATTCCTCAATAGCACGTTCAGACACATGTGCAAACAGGCCGTACTTCATAATACACAGCTTGTATGTAGGATAGGATTTAAATAGTGCTTTTCTGGACACTCAAGAACCCTTTCCATTGATCCCATTATCCATTCACTGGTGGTGATAAGCTACATCTGTAGCCACATCTGTCCTGGGACAGACTGACGGAAATGTGGCTGTCAATCTGCACCAACGGCCTCTCTGACCACCACCAAACATTCATTCATTCACATTAATGCAAGGAAAGGTGGGTGAAGTGTCTTGCCCAAGGACACAACAATGATTAGGAGGAAGCGGGGTTTGAGCCATCAACCTTCTCATTATTGTACAACCCGCTCTATCTCCTGAGTCACTGTCGCCCCTGTACTTACAGTATATTATTATGTTAGTGTACAAATGTTTAAAACACACATTTTGGTTTCATTTTGTGACTGTTTGTACATTTCTCCACATCAGCATGAAAATGACCTGAACTATTGCCAGTGTCTTTAACATTTCAAACAGTTAGCAGGCAGAGGGCAGCTCACATCAAAGACCAATAAATGTAAGAGGATTATCCTCATTATTGTGTTCAATAACATGCCCGAGGGGCTGTGAGGCAGATAATGTTTGAATCTATTAAAGGCACAGTGACATGATCATTGATTTGCAGCGAGTGTGAAGGTTTCCTGGATTGCGAATGAGAATGTCAAAGGGCTTCAGGTCTGTCCTGTGTGGTTTCAAGACTACCGTAAAAATCCTGATACATTAAAACTACGGTAAATGTAAAACAGAGAATGGACATGGAAAGGCAGAACTCAGAAATGGTGTATTTAGGACATAAAAATAAAACACTCACAGTGTCTGAAACAAGAAACACTTTGTGCCACCACAGAGTATAAAACATTTTCATGATTCAGCCAACCTGTATTTGTCACATTTTACCTGTAACTGAGAGATGGTGAGAGGGTAACGGTAGAGGATCCAGGTCACATTTTCAGAACAAGGCGGAGTTGTCAGAGACCCTTCATACACCCAGTAGTCTCTGAGCAGCGGGTCTGAGGGTTCATCACATTAAAAACGTAAGTCAATGTCAACAGTCAGGTGCTCGTATGAACACTGGGACAGGTTGTCCTTCTGCTAACACATCACATTTTACATGCAAATCTATAGTGTATGTGCTTTACAGGGGACATATGTTTGTGGAATTGTGGTGTATAATTGTGTTTATATCTGTCATTTTTGTGCTTACCAGGTAACAGAGTGTTGGGGTTGAAGCAGGGGATGATCTTGCTCTTCCCCTAATGGAAACACAACATCACAGTGTTTGTTATCATCACGCAGCCACATTAAACATGCGCATTTCATGTGATGTCCTTTGAATGCAAGTCTATTGACACAGAACATTTCAGAACCAAATGCAATTCACCATGCATGAAAAAAAGAGCAACATCATCATCTTCTCTCTGTTGCCAAAGTAATTCCAACTCTCACCTTGTACTGTAGGTCCTGTAGAACTTCAGTGATGGCCTTCAGTCCCAGATGTTCTTTGCCGATCTGAAAAAAACGCAACACATTTGAGGTGAATACTCAGTTTTATCTGGTGTGCGCCGATCTGCTCTGGATTTTCTTCAGAAAGATGTCGGTCATTGTTCCAAAGCCACAACATTACATCAGCATCCTGATGGGATGTCAAGCTGTCAGCAACAGGACGTGCGGGCTCAGTGAGTGTGACCTTAGCATGTCAGGGTTGTCTGAGCTGAAACTACAAGCAAAACACCTCGTCCATGTTTCACACTGAGCTTCATCTGCTCTGTGTGATTGTCTCATTTTGGCCAGTTTATTGTTCTCAACTGGAAAATTTCACATCAAAAGGCATCTTTTCACAATGAGTCAAACTAATCTCATATGAAAACCTTCACTCCCAGAAAAAAAGAAACAACAAATACAATTCTAGGAAGAAATACAATATAATGTCACCAAAAAAAGTCCCTGTTTTTTTTTATTATAAATGTTTTTTATTTTATTATTCTAAACCTTAGGACCACTTTAAACAAGAGAGGTTAATGGTCAAGAAAAATCAGAATTAAAGGAATGGAGAAATTTATTTTGCTCAATATTAGTAATTTGTCTCCCTAATAAAATAGTTTCAGTTAAGTTTTCTGCTTACTTTACATTTTGATGTTATGCAATTTCAGGTCCGCTTTGCAGAAACTATTACATTTTTATTTTTGATCCACTTTGGAGTATTTTCCTTAGTTTTGTCAATTTTTCATGGTCAGGTTGTTATTTTTGTTAATTTAATTTTTATGGAATATTCCTGTTTTGTTAATCTTTTCTTATATTGTTCATTTTCCCCAGTATTAGTAATGTGAATTCATGTCCTCCAATAAAACCATTTCAAATGGAAATTTCCTGCTTGCTTAAGATTTTGATGTTATCCAGTTTTGGGTTTTACTTTTTATAAACCCTGTTTTGTTTGTTTATTTTAGATCAATTTGTGAGTATGTTGCTCAGTTTTTTCCATTTTCCTTGAATATTTTGTTATTTTTCAGAATTTGTAATTTTATGGAATGCTTGGGGCTTTTTGATCTTCTTTGCCAAAGTTTTTTTTTGTTTATTTTTTTGTAATTTCCTTATTTATTTTGTTCATTCTGTCATTTATCCCTTTCTTTCTGGGGTCAATTTTATTCATTTTGTATTTTAGATAGTTTGTTTCTTTGTTCATGTTGTTGCTTATGTTATTGTATTTTATGGCAGTCACTTTCTCATCTATTTACTTGCTTAAATCAATCCATTATGAAGTGTTAAATGCCCTGAATTTGCCTGGACATAGCGACTAAAAATGTCCCTCAATCTAACACTCAGTCTATACTCACTCCGTACTTCTAATGTGTTTTCAGTGAGCGTTTCTTGGATTTATTCTTCATTGTATTACCGTACAGTAAATGTCATGACATTATGGTTTCCTGTTATTTGTCTTAAGGTCGATGTTTACCTGCACAAAAAGAGCGATGATGAGGACTCCATTCTTTTTATCCAGGGCGTCCTCCACAGTGTTGAACAGTGTGCTGTTCCAGTGGATCAGATGTAGCTACAGACAAAACACAACCTGTATTTGAGAGGTCGTTGATGTGAACAGGTGTAAAGAACAGCAGCATGATGGAGTGTCTGGAAGCAGCTGGTGGTGACTGAAGGGGTTTCTGTTCTAGTATTCATTACAAAATCCCAAATATACCTACTGTCTTTGTTCACTAAGAACTGAACTCATATCAGACTGTTTTCTTCATGATACACGTCTAGAGGGAGTGAAGGAAGTCAAATGTGTGTGAATTTGAGTTGCATTTAAGTCTTTTGTAAGAATAATGCAACAAAAACTACACTTGAAATGGATCATCACTTGCAGTCTTCATTCCTAAGGGCCCTCTAAAGGTCCTATTTTGTGAAAATTAATCTGTGTGGGTTTTTGAGGTTTCTATGATGTAGAGAAAAACCTGTGAACATATGTACTTGTTCACTCCTGCAGGTCCTGAGAATTCCACATTCCAAGATGGAGAATTGAAAAGTAATTTTAAATGTATGTGATTTGTGACATCACAAGCCATAACCAATCACAGTCAAACTAATGTGCATTAAGCTCACCCATTGAAATGGTACAATTCTCACACACCACAAGTTACAACCAATCATATTCACGTTAAAATTTGTCCCACCCATGAATACCCAGCCAACATGCAGGACAATTTTATTTTTTCAGAAAATTGTCCATGAAGATATCATTAGTAAGATAACAATACTAATGATCCAGAGAAGCATCAGCTAGTGCCAAAAACAGATTACCAATAAACTGAAGGCACTGAAAAACAAGCGCACAAAGATCCATGACCACAATAAAAAGGTACGGTATGTCACAGGACTTTCAGACATACAGTGCTCACCAATCCTGTGTAGCTCTCCTCCAGCTCCACTGGACAGTCCACAGAACAAATGCCATCACCAAACATAATGTTGTTGTCTGATTGTAAAGATTAAGTTATCCGGCCCCCTATTTTTATCCCCTAAGTTCATTAGTATGCATCATCCTGGGTCTGTCCCGGGTCCTCTCTGAATTGTCTGAATTGGTTGAATGGCTTGGTATGAATTGATAAAAGCACGGTCACCCAGGTCAGACCCTGGTTGTTGGACTGAAAGTGATATATGTACAGTATAATTAATCTACTTTTGCAACCCTTCTGACTCCACCCACTTAGAAGACAAAAAGTATGAATCATATCATCACCAAAGCCTACATTTGCACATTTTATCAATAGAGAATCTTTGAATGAACTAAAGCAATTTCATTGGCCAAAGGTCAAAGATCAATACCACTGACCTGACAAACCATTTTTGGACATAATTTCTTAAAACTATTGCATGAACTGATGATGATGATGCATAGATGCTGGACACATTTAACTGAATGTACAGTCTTGTTCAGTTTGTATCCCAAGTTTTCTGAAGTTATTTTATATTTTGAGAGAAGACGTTCTGCATGGTTCATATTTTCATTGGACAAATATTTAACTACAAACTGTGCTAAAGTAAACAAAATAATGAAAAAGCATGCTATAACCATTTTAAAAGCCTGTCAAAGAACAAGGGTGTCATATGACTGAAACAACTATTTGTCCCTGGAATTATTTCTCTCAGTAATAGGGACCATTTAAAAATCAATTTCAGTGGGTTTCTTTCCCCAGAACAGTTGCACTGAAAGAATATTAGAACGGGAACAACATATTAAAACCACATAATGCGTAGGTTTCCTTTTTGATGGCAGAATAGCTCTAACCCAATACATGACCTCTGCTAGACCTCTGAAAGCTGCTGTAATAACTGGCAGTCCATTACAAATTAGACATTATAGTGATACATACTTCAAATCCTGTAAGTTATGAGCTTGGCCCTTCATGAATCTAACTTGTTTTTCCACCACTTTTGTTGGGGCACTATCCACTGCAGACTAGAACACCCAACAAGGTCTTAGGTTTGGATGCAGTGACCCAGTTGTGTACATCTCAATTTGGTCAAAGCTGCTCAGATCCTAATGTGTTTAGACAATTTGCTGCTTTTTTCAGTGCAACAACTTCGAGGGTTAAATGTTCACTTGCTGCCTAAAACATCCACCCACTGACAAAAGCCGCGGGAATAATACTGTTTATGCAACATTATGATCACTTCACTGGTTAGTGGTCATAATGTTATGGCTGACAGATATATTTAAACTCCCCGACTTTGTGAAACCAAAAATATCATCAAGAATCATATGCTCTCTCCTCACTGGTGTTGTCAACACAATGGGTTTACTTAAATTTACCCCCCCTGGCCTACATAGATATATGTATGGATATGTATGGGACATGTGTGATGTGTTATAAAAAGATGACATATTTAGGTTTTTATTTGCCGACCATGCTATTGAGTAATTTCAGTTCATACTTGTTTTTTTGGTTCCTCTTGCATTCTGACAGCTACTGTCAGTTATAAATAGAGTATAGTGACTGTTACATTGTTATTACATGAGAGTACATGATGTGCATCAAATTGAACTGGAACAGACTCAGTCCAGCTGAGCTCAATGAGTCACCACGTCCACCACATTCATCATGTCCTCCACATCCACCATGTCCTCCACATCCACCATGTCGTCCTCATCCACCATGTCCAGCATGTTCAGTACAGTCACCATGTCCTCCATGTACACCATGTCCACCAAATCCACCACATCTACCACGTCCTCCACATCCACCATGTCAATCAATCAATCAATCAATC
>JAQQAE010003222.1:0-20626 GCA_029823295.1 Pseudamia nigra | reverse complement strand
CCCTGAACATAGCAGTTTTTTTTCCTGACTGTTTTTGCATTCATTAATAACACATACAAACATTTTGCACATCTTTTGAAAATCACAGGGTAAAATGTGTTGCCCATGTATTTGGACGCCAGGTCCTTAGAGGTTAAAATGAGGGAAAACATAGAGCTCCTTTTCAGATAACTGGAGCTGGAACAAGCCATTTGGAAATGCATATATTTGTGATGTCACAAATGGTAAATGGTCTTGAATGGAACCACCAAAATTATTCTGACATCCTGCGAAAATGTAACAAGGAGTTTACGGGATGGAATCCATGGCACAGACAGGGAAAGGGAGTGGTCAACAGCAGCTCATTTGCATTTAAAGCAACCCACTGAGAAAATTTGTTTGATACAGAGCTTAAAACAAAGAGATTTAGAATTTTGGGATTTTGCAGTTGACTGCTAGAACTTTCACATTCTTCACTGCTCTGGGGTGAATAAAGAACGATGGTGATTAATCTCTGTGAATGTAATTGTTTTGCTGCAAGTCAAAGTTGCAGTAAAGGTTGAAGGGCAATATTATGTGTAAGAACTGAATATCTTTTATGACTTTGAAAGAGATATTTTACAAAAAATAAAGTTTCATGTATTTTTTCTATTGTTACAACAGGCCTTGGGGCTCTAAAAAAAACATAAATTAAAGGAGAAAAAACACACAACTTATTTTCAGACAACTGGGCCTGAAACAAGCCAGTGGATTTCTGGAAATTTGTGATGTCATAAATATACCATCACTGTCCCCACTCAATGATATAGGACTGACCAAATCCTCCAGAACCACCAAAACCAGCCAAACAACCTGGGATAAAGTGCCAGGGAGACTACCTAATGGCATCCATGGCACAGACAGGATAAGGGCGTGGTTAACAGTAGTTAATTTGCATTTAAAGCAACATACGGAAACAACTTGTTTGATTCAGGGCTGAAAACCAGCAGTAAAAGAACATGGATGAATGATGTCTGTGGTATCTTGAACTGAATTTTAAAATACATACACTGGGAACATGTAAGAATCAAGTAAAAAAGAGCATAGAGTACGTCTTTAAGGTGCTTTAAGGAGACAGTCAGGCAGTTTTTATCTATTTTATCATATGTTTTCATTAGTGGTCACAAAGCTCTATGGCAAATCACCAGCCTAAGTCTATCTTTAATTTGTCATTTCTTCACTGCTGCACCAACAATACAAGACTATAAGAACATCTCAGACTGTGGAATGTGTAGAAAAAACAGAACGAGGACCAAAGCAGTCACTGAAGAGTTAAACAAGGTGTCTCCCTTAATTACACGAGTCTGAACTGGCCTCAGGCAGGAGAAGCCTTGACCCATAGCAGGATCCAGATGTGGTGGTCCCAAGGGTGGGGGCCCTCGACTCGACCAGACCCCCAAGTTGAGAGCAGACAGGCCGGCCCTGCTGTCAGTCTCTGTTCGGCCACTCAAGAGGCCGCTCCCCAAGGCAGAACACCACACTGCAAAAAATAGTCATCACCATTGTGCATTGACAGGTTTTAAATAAAGATGTATGAGCTCTATGTTGGTGAGTTGTGTGAAATATGAATCTTTTGCGGACTGATTTGGTTTTGCCTTATCAAAGTTTGAATGAAACATATAAATCACACGTGGAATTACATCAGTAGAGAGATAATGAACGCATTCAGTCATTTGTGCAATTTGGTCACGATCAAAGCTGGCTTCATCACTTGCATCTGCGTTAAAATTATGCTTGGATTAAAGGGGGCAATTACATATATATCAAGGTAATATTAAACGAAATAAAACTACAATAAGTCAATATAAACGCGTTTTCCCCAAGGCGCGTTTCATCCATTCATCCCTGCGTTGGAACAGCAGACGCACACGTGTAGAGCAGACCCTCAGACTATAGTGCGGTTAGGAACTGAATGCTTGGATTTTATTAATGGTGTCTCAGGAAAACTTCACAGTGGCTTAGAGGGCTGTAACAAAAAAACACAAGGCTTGCCATAGGTATTCGAGTCTTTTCCTCTTTTGAGTCAAAGCTGCAGTTTAAGAAACGAATTAGTCTGCACTGGAAGACAAGAGAATTTTTACAATGAAATTAAGGAGAATAGGCTTGTTTAAAAAAAAGATGGGGGCATGACTATATGTGAGTCTGCAGCGTAGGCGTGAGTCTAGAAGCGATCTAAAACATGGGGGAGAATATTAGTGTCCTGTGGCAACATTGCTGAAACCCCCCGGTTAAAAGCCTGCAGGAATAATTTATAAGTCAGTCGAATAGTAAACTCTTCCACACCATCTGCGGCATTATGGGAAAGCAAAACACTATTTTAAAGCGGACTATACAGCAATGGCTGTGCACAACGCAGGCAGCCATCCTGTAAATATTTCCGAGGAGAAAAACATAACAGCGGAGTGAACACTCAATTGTTTTCCCTGCTTATCTCTCTGGGACAGTATCCTGCTTTTTTGAAGGCAGGGCTTTCGGTGACACACAGCTTCCTTCTCAACAGCGGTGACTTCACTTCCCAAATTTAGAGGAAAGAAAAAACCCAATCCGGTAAAAGTGTCTCTTTCTCTCCGCCACATACCGGGGGCTGGAATTAATTCAGGAGCGTGTCATGTTTGGAATATTGTCGGGATCCGCTGAAAATTGCGCAAAATGGACGGAACTATTAAGGTAAGGGTGGAGAGCGGGGTGTATGAGTTTGTGGGAGACAGCTTTTTCGGAGTTGCGCCTCCTTTTTTTAAGCAATGGGTTGAAATGCCCCTGTGTGTGGGTCTGTGAGCTGGGACCTCCAATCTGACGGCGATGAGCGGCTTTTTTCCTTGAGTTTGAGAGCGGTAACCAGATCTCCTTCTTTTTCCTATTCCTTTGAAAGTATCCGCTTTTCTTTTTCTATAAGCTGCCTGATTGTGAGGATACGCTGCGGTGTGGATTCAAGGCTAAATCGGAATCACGTTTTGGATTTTGTGGACCAAGCGCACAATTACGCACGTCTGGAGAGGCACAAAGGACTGGCGATTTGTTTCAGGCAACATGTGGTAGACCGTGCTATCATATAGGTGTAAGTAATCCACGACTTCAACGGTTTGGTTTAGTCTTGGCAGATGGATTGAGCAATACCCCTGACTGGATGTCCTGCCGCTGGATCCGATGTGTCGAGCTGCGCAACAGCGGTGTGGCACGTCGCCCGGCTCGGTCCGCTGATCCTGCCCTGGTCAAAACCTGTGATTGTTTGGTATTAACAAAAGAAACGGTTACTTCTGCGTCGTTGATGGTGATTGTTTTAACTGCTCTTCCGCTGACGGAGGGGGCTTTTTATTTTTTTCAAAGCGTAAGGAAAGCTGTCATTTGGTAACTTTATGCGGTAACTGCACACTTTGCAACACTTCAAACCACAACGCTTCACAATAATACATGTGCTTGCTTCTTATATAGTTGCCCAACCATTTTGAAATGGTGTGTTACTAGTCAAGAGTGCTGGTCTACATTAACATTGGCTACTGGCCCCCGACAGTCAAATTCCAGATGCATTATGGCTGCAGCCACCAGATGCTGAGTGGCAAGTCCCCATTAGACGTCCCTGCTGCGGTCCGTCCTGTCTGCGTCCTGCAGTTAACAAGTGTGAGCTCTGAAGAATGCAGCATCTGTATTTACCCTTATTGCTAAAAAATAATGTGAGTTGTTTTCTTTAGGAAATTTAAAGTAGCGGGTTGTGGCGGTTGGGTGTGGTGTGAGTTTTGGAAGAGTGTAAACGTTGGCCAGACAAAAATGTGAGGCTACATATAGGCTCTTAAATCCCGTCATTCGCCGCTCACTCCACTCTGATTATTGTGTTATGTGTTGTAGATGAATGCCATGCAGCGGGGAAAAATGGAAGTCTGTGTGGATTTTTGTAACAAAGCAAGAAGTTGTGACAAGAATGTAATCATAATTGAATCCTTGGGTCTAACTGACTGACTGCGAGCTGCATTCATACCCTCTAAAAGAAAGGAAGGGCTCTCTAGCCATGAGAGTTTCCTGTTCTACACAATCTTTTCCTGACAGGTTTCCTCTTCCTTCTTAAACAAAAGACAGGAATGCCCCCCCTGGGTGGCTCCTGCTGGATGGCTGTGTGTGAAAGCCAAACAGACACACGTGTAGTCTGGATGTGGAGCTATTGCATATATCCAGGCTCCTCCAGACGCGTCGTGACGCATTTGGAGAGATAGACATGACTGATGTAAACAGAACAGAAGTGGCTCCCAGCAGGTGTCACACTCACACAATGCTTATAATAGGAGCTTTATGTGATTCAGTTGATGTTTTTCCCTTTTGTCTGTGGTCTGGCAGAGAGACACACAGTGTCAAAATAGAATTAAAATATCATGTTTTCAACAAAAAAACCAAACAATCAAAATAAAACACTTTAATGAGCAGATCTGCTTTTTCATAGCCACAACTACCTCAAAAGTTATCTGTGGTTATAGTGAGATAGAAACAGGGTAACTGTCTATGGCTCTTACTGGCAATATGTGTGTGTTCTATGCAGATACTGGAAAGAAAACACAGTAAACTTTTCAGCTTCTCCTCATGAGAGTGGTGAGCTGCTATTTTTAAAAAGTCTCTGTAATCTTGATTAGAGCACACCACTTGCCAATCATGGCTTCAATTGTGCAGACTGATATGTCACTGTAAATATAACGTGCAACAGTCTTAATGATTAACTAAACCCTTATCAGGCTATAATGAGACATTCGCTCACTCTTCCACACTTTATCATCCGCAGCCGAGCTGGTGTGTTCCGCTCAGATAGTACTAGTGTTCAAACCATGACAGACCCACTGATGAAATCACTATAAAATCTAATTCTGGCAAAATGTCCACACTTTAACCTCAAGAGTAGCATTTTGTAAAATCTCTAATTCACTGTCGGCCCTTATGTTTCTATGTGTGAGTGCAGTTTGATTTGTTTGACTTTATTAAGCACAGGTGCATCTTAGTTCAGGTTATTTATATTTGCAAGTACATTCATGGTGATCACACTTTGAACATATTTGTATCCATATGTCAATCTTTTTGAAACTTGCAGAGGTGTAAATACAGCTAAAAGTGAAGGCAAGACATTATAACAAATGTCAGCAGTGGAAAGACTTTAAAGCCTTCTTTATTTTGTTGAAAAATTTGCTTAAGTTAGACTGAACAGATAAAACTGCTCATCTGCTATTTCATGCATTTATAGGCAACCTATAGCCTATAATATAAAGTCACTGTAATCAATATATTGTGAAGATGGACTATTCCATAACAGTTCAATTAAACAATTCAGTCTGTCTTAGATTACAAATATGTGTTTGGTATAATAATTGATACTTTAGTTTGTAACTTTTTCAACATAATTTCAGTGTCTTTTGGATCTGTACAGTGTATAATAACTATAAATGCCTAAACAGTCACCAAGACAATTGACAGTCTTTATTATAATTTAAATAGGAATTACAGTAATATAATACTCTCCTTAAGATGTAATGCATTTAGTCTATCCTGAGTTCTGTCAGTGAAAATTTGCTGTAAAATCAGACATTTGTCATTCATAAACAGCAGATAATAGAAAACGTTCTTCTTGCATGATATGTCCTTGAATGGAATGATGCCGAAGTAAAGCGAGATCATGAGGATTTCAGTTTCATAAAAGTAAAATTCTGGAGAATGCAAACGGCTACATGTTGGAAATATTGATCAGCGAATATCAAATAGCATTTTCCCCCTGAAGCAGATATGCGGCATTTTGGAATGAAATAATTCAGTCCTTGGGGATTAGACACGTCTCAGTCTAAGCTGTGCCATAAGATCCTATGAGATCCAGATGTGCATCAGACCCGAACCTAATCCTCAGCAGAGACATATGACTGTAATGATTTCTCACTTATTGTTTTTTGTATTCACTTGTTTGATTGAAGACAAAGGTTCATTCAGCGAGTTCAATAGTGTCCATTTCCTCGCAGGTTGTCACGCACTGACAAAGCTGACCAAGCTGGTCTAAGTACTGAACGGTGACACTACCAGACTCTTCACGTTTCCAACACGTAAAAATGTATGCATGTTAAAATTTAGGCCATCAGCAACGTAATCCACGCTGTACTTGTACATGCTCCACGTGGAACAACTTGAAACCACATAATATCTTGGCTGGCCCTAGGTTGCTGCGTTTGTTTTCTTTAATAAACTTACATTGCTCCAGCTGAGACAAAGCAAAAGGGTCAGTGTAGCTGTGACCCTCCCGCTTCTGTTGAGTCTTCTGCTGACAGGGGAAGCCCAAGGCCCAGACAAGACAGACGCATGAGGGCCATGAAGAAAAAACACGCACACTTGCAACAGAAAAATAATTACAGTGCACTGGGCTTCAGTTATGATGATTTATTTATTTGCAGAGTAAACCTAACATGAACGAGTAAAGCGGTATGTCTGATATAGGGCTGCTCAATTAATTGAACACTGTAGTATCAGCCTGTGCAAATATAGAATCACAAAAGGAATATATAATTACAGTTTCAAAGTTCAGATTCAGAAGGTTTTAGGATGATGATATTTGCAGAAATGGAAAAACAACACAAGCTCTGTTGCATGGTGATACTACCTGTGAAAAATGTCAAAAGTCAAAATTAGTTTCTGTATTTTATAACATTTCCTTATGTATTTTTATGTTACTTTTCATATTTGACTTGCAAAAAAGACTCCAATCACCAACTGCAATCACAACTTTACCCATGCTAATCACCTTGGCATTTTCACCAAATCATGCAGCCTCATCTCTTTACCCCACTGAAGGCATGATTGAACTTTTTCTAAAATCAACAGGAAGCTACAGTTGCAGTTTTGCCTGTGTACACACAAAACTGCTCAGGATGCCAGACTGCGATATGAGCCATAACTGCACATAATTACTGTAAACAAAAATACACAAGAGACTAAAAATCTGACATCACAAATTCTTCAAATGAGTGAGTGATGTGGCAGCATTACTGAGCTTATGTGTCTGTTTTGTGTTTAATTTGTTGCATTTTTACATTAATTAAGTGATTAAAGGCTGTATTAATGGATTTTAAAATAACTCAAAAGAAATCTAATTATTTGTTTCTTCCACTTCCAGGAGGCGTTATCAGTGGTGAGTGAAGACCAGTCATTATTTGAGCCTCCTTACGCTGCTGCTGCCCCTCTCCCCAAGACAGACATGACTGCATCTGGCACACAGGACTATGGCCAGACCCACAAAATCAACCCCTTACCCCCACAGCAGGAGTGGATCAACCAGCCAGTGCGGGTCAACGTCAAAAGAGAATATGAGCACATGAATGGATCCAAGTATGGGCATATTACACCGTAGCATACAACGAAATATGACATGTATTTCCATGACATATACATTTTCCATCTATCCATCATTTGTCATTCAACAGATTATTCCTTTGCTACAACTAGCATTTGCATTTGCCTCTAATCCATGGTTATCTTAGCTCCTGGCAAGTGTAGATCTTAAATATCTTTGCCAAAGTCAACGACGGGACAGAAAAAAAGCAACAACATCCAATTTATCTCTTAATAATATTTTTACAAGTTACTTTTGCTTGCGTGTTTATGTTGCAGGGAGTCTCCAGTGGACTGCAGTGTGGGTAAATGTAATAAGCTGGTGGGGGGTAATGACACGGCTCAAATGAACTATGGAAACTACATGGATGAGAAGAACGCCCCTCCTCCTAATATGACCACCAATGAACGAAGAGTCATTGTACCTGCAGGTAAGAGGAGCTGTGCAAACTCAAATACGGACAAATCTGATGTGGAACTGACTAGTAAATGTGTTTCTCTTCTCAGTGCAGTGTTAATCTGAATATCTGAGGTGCAAATTGCTCAAGGCTTCCTTTAATGTTGCTGGGATTTTATGCAGATTGCAGCTCTGTTTTGGTCTTATATTGCCAATGCTGTAAATGTTTTATGGGTCCCTTTTTATTTGACTGGTTCATGGGATAAAGCATTGTTCCAAAATTTTACATCACCTGTGGGAGCTCAGCTGATTGCAAACAGGTAGAAATATGCATTTGTTTGCCAGAACTTTATATTTATTCATTGCTTTTGTGTATTTGATCTTTCAATATGTAAAATTCAGAGTGTAACAAGTGTAGTTTTGGGGTTGAAGCCTTTAGAAAATGTATTTAAGTTGATCGCATTGTTGAACTTCATTCTCTGGCTTTAAAATGAAGACATGAAATTCATTAAATTAAAATCAAATGGAGGCTAGTAAATTTTCCAAAAGCAATTTAGGTGTTAGTGCTCAACTGATGCAAAAGGTCAATCCTCTATTGAATTAATCAGAACTCAATGTTTATATATTCCTTAACCTCAAATGGTCAGTTTGGGATTTGATTTGTGATTAGCTGCACATTATTTAAGATTTATTAATGTGTGTTGTTTTCGATTATGTTAGAAAACAAAAGGTTTGACTACAATTGGCGTGATGTACCTCACTTGATCAAAAACTTACTGATTCACATTCACTTCACTACAAATATGCTTCCAAGCTGATAAATAACACCCCCACACACATTTCTCTTGGACACAGTCTTATCTGTCAGCCCGGATCCATTTGGTGTACAGTTAACAAACTTTTTTCCTCATCTCTGTTTCATTCCAGATCCATCGTTGTGGTCCCAGGACCATGTGCGCCAGTGGCTAGAGTGGGCCATCAAAGAGTATGGTCTCTTAGAAATCGACACAACTGTGTTTCAGAACACAGATGGCAAAGAGCTCTGCAAGATGAGCAAGGATGACTTCCTACGACTCACCACCATGTACAACGCCGAAGTGCTTCTCTCTCATCTCAATTACCTCAGGGAAAGTAAGTAATGTCTAAACACAGACTTGATAGCTGAGCAAATTGAGGGTTTTTAAATTATTTTTGAGAGAAAAGATGGTGGCAATTTTGTTGAAATATGCCTTTGTATTTTTGCTCCTACGCTGAAGTTAGTACTGACATTTATCTCTGTAGCAGCAGGTCTGTATAATGTCCTACAAAAGCAATGTGCTGTAACTTCACATGTAGTGAAAATTGTGAGAAGAGTCGAATTGGACTTACACATCAGGTGCCAAATTTGCAGTAATTCCAACATTCAGAAAAAACCTAGACAAACTGCCATAAGCCAGTGAGTTACTTAATTGCAGCTTTGTTTCCACAGTGTGTTGATTGACAGTCAACTTAAGGACCAAGAAACAAAACAAAAATTAACAAATAAGAAGCAAAATTATTAAATTAAGAAATTAATTAACAAAATAGTCATGACCAAAATGAACAAAAATCAGAAGCAAAATTAACACAAATGTATAAAATAATGAGGTAAATGAACAAAATTATTCATAAAATGAACAAACAATGAAGAATCTAATTTAATAAAATCTTTCAAGACATTTTTTCTCAGTTTTGGTATTTGTGTAGTTACTACTCTTTGTTTTTGTAGGGCTGTATACTTGGAGAGAAGTGAAACACTGGCAAACAATGTGACACTTTTTTCATGTTACTATGAATAAACAATGGCATTTCTTTCACTGGAAAGTCATTATTGCAATGGTTCGCCAGTCGTAGACAGAGCTGTGGAAACCTAAAGGGCTTCGTTCCCCTCTTGAGATAACCATCAACTACATCCCCCACTACACTTTGCAGTGACTTATTCCACA
The DNA here is from genome assembly GCA_029823295.1 of Pseudamia nigra. NCBI lineage: Eukaryota > Metazoa > Chordata > Actinopteri > Kurtiformes > Apogonidae > Pseudamia > Pseudamia nigra. The sequence continues at coordinate 10,912 of JAQQAE010003222.1, read as the reverse complement.
TGGTCCAGAGAAAGATGAAGCCCAGGTGCATTGCCTCAGGAATCACGCTAGGCCTATGTGTTCAGCACAGCAAAAGAAAGTTGATCTGCAATTTGCAATGGAGGCAAGTGAATTTGAGCCCCTTACCTTTGAAGAGGTTTTCAGGGCAATCCTGTTTCATATTCTTCAATGAAGGAAACAGCCAATTGTCTGAGGCAATATGCAAATGATATTTAAATATAACATCTGGTGTGTCTTAAATCTTGAGTATACACTGGTGTCTAGTTTAGATGAAGTGCTTGTTCACTGATTATGACATAAATAAGCAAATCATCATTGTTGGACATACAGAGGGTAGTTTGCCCTACTATCAGATTCTTCAAAACAGTAAGGGCAGCGTCTGCTGTGGCTGCAAAATATCATGACACCACACTGGGTGGAGTGACTGATGGCTCAACTAAATTTAACATTACTCCCAAAAAACTGCGATGGGCTTAGGCGTGATGTAATGGGAACTGTATTTTGTGGGTGTCAACAGTTTTCCCTATGCACAGTGTCTGGGCAGAGAGAGATGCTTGTCATGAGTATAACAGCCTCATTGTGCAATGCTCCAGCGGGTGGATCTGTCTGACCGCCACTGGGCACACTCCGCAGAGCAGTTTTCATTATGGCCACTGGCTGCGGGTCTTAGCCATGGCTTAGGCGTGCTGCACCACAACTCTGCCCATTGCTACCCTTTTTTTGATTTAGACTTTGTGTGTTTTGGAGACAGAAGAGATGTCTCGGGAATCCTCTCCACTTGCCAGTTGAAATTGCTTTGGATCAGTTCCCGACAATCAAAAAGATGAATGCTCTTGTCCCGTTCCTGGACTGACTGACCTGTTTGGAGGCAGTTTCTCTGAGAAGAAAGCAGTGTGGATTATTGACACTGGGAGCCTGAGGGCATAAAAAGCCCTGTACTCAAATGTACATATAAGAAGACAGAGAAGAAGAGGAAGGAGCACTTTGCCCAAACCCTGCAGTGCTGATGATTTGGAAACTAAAGCGGTTCTCTTTTCTCCCCCTACAGCACAAACAAACACAATCATAGATGAGGAGTAAGCCATTCCAGAAAATAGACCTCTGGCTTTGCTCATGAGAGCTGGAGCTATGCCGAGCTTCCAGAAAATAAAAAAGAGGGAGGGAAAGGCTAAGTCAAGCCCGGGAAGTATTAGTGATTACAGGTCATGTGATGTCTTCCTTCTACCCCATTCATGACTCTTCATGGCTCATATATTACCCCCTATTCTCTTCCAAAATCGGATGGTCCAGAGGTCAGACCAGCAATAATTTCATACACATCTGTGTGCATTATGTGTGCATTTAGATCTGTTTATTGAACCTCTGATTAAAATTCCTCAAAGTCATTAGGCCCTGTACGTACACTCAGCAAGGGGCAGGGACATACTTCCCCACCCTACAGCCATACCATAACGAAGCATTCCTGCCACGTCATGGGCAGAATATAATTCAGACGCCCACACTGGTGTAACCACGGGCACAATCTTAACATCTGTCTGACTATCCAGCTGCTTGCATTAACAAGGGTAGTTGCCCATGCATTATTTTGGCCTCATTGTTGGTCACTTATCCAGATTTTTATAAGTGATGGCTGCCCGCACCCCAATGTGCTTTCAATTTGGGGTGCAATTTGAGAATTTGTTCAAATTAGACTGTCAGGGAGGGACCACGGACTGTTTGCTTTATCGCACCCATGTAGGTCGGTTTGATACCACATGTGCTGGAAACGAAGCCCAGCAAAAACCTCAGACAATGAGAGACTGTATCCTTCTACGATACTAGAGGAGAGAGACAGACAGAAAGAGAAAGGAGAGTCACCAGTGAAAGGGGGAGTGGGGTGACAGAAACTTGAAAACATGTGTACTCGCGATCCAAAGAAACAAAAGATATTGGAGAATGAAACAGAGCCTTGACAGGGAAAATATACAGTAGTCGACTGAGGGGAAAGGCAAGGGTCTGCGAGCACGAGAAACAGTTAAAGAAATCAAGTGTTAAATAGAAAAAAGAAGCCAGGGGTCAACAGTTATTTCAGAAGTATGTGGAAACGGTTCGAGGTGGTCATGATTGAGTGCTGTTGGAGAATAGCAATAGTTCTGTTTCCCAGCTGTCGCCTTTGCTTGAGTGTCTCGATGGATTTACAGTGAGGGAGTCAAGACAGAGAGAGAGAGAGAGAGAGTGATAAGTCTGGGCTCCTGCATTGCACTGTTGCTGCTTGCTCCAGAGTGGGGGACATTCTCGAGCCCTCAATAGTTTATACAGACCATAAACATCTGGGCTTGAAGGCTGAGTAGGGAAAAAGGAGTTCTGGAGAGCACTCTCTCTTTCTCTTTTTCTCCTCCTTCTCCTCTCACAACATTTTTATTGAGCTCCCCTTGCATTAGTTCTTTCTATTGGCAGATTATCACCGGAGCAGAGGGGCTCAACAACCTGGCTCCAAGCCCTTTACTGTGAACTGTCTGCTGTTAGCCACCATTACAGAGCAGTCTGTGGCTGCTCACTTGACTGCTGGAGTTCAGACGTTTAGTGCTACAGGAATTTATGAGCATAAAACATTAACATGCATGGAGGTGGATAATTAGCAGATAATATTTCAACCGATTCAGCAAAATAAAATGTTGTCATTGGATGTGTTTGCAAGATGTGAATGTGGGTAATTTTAACATTTCTGAGTCAAAACTAGTAGCCAATTTTAGATATACTGTAAGTATAATACTCATGCAGTTTTAAATCAATAATGGCATGAACATGTAAACTACTCACAGACAAGATGTTTTTTTCTTTGTCTTCAGCCTTATGAATGGCCATTTGAACTGTTGGGTGGTTTTTGCCAAAGCATTACAGCATTATTAAACTTTTTGTGGATAGGGTTAGGCACTGAATGCACTTAGGGCAGTTTCACACCTGCCTTGTTTGGTCTGGACTGTAAGACTTTTCAGATGGTAAACCTACCTCTTTTTTTAAGGATTTTGAAATTTGTATTGGATGTGTATTGGAGTTATGTTTAGTGTGCATAAATATGACTTGTATGTACTTGTAGCTGAGTCTCTCAAGTTTAGTTTGATATGCAATATGACTATATTTTTACCTGACTAGTGCAGTGTTTTATGCCTTTTGTTGTGGATCCCTAGAGTCCGACATTAAAGATAAAGAGGTATTGTTCCATTTATCTACAGTGTGAAAAACACTTTTGGATAATTTGAACTTTCAAACCAATTACAGGCAGTCATGGAAGCCAAACTGAAGTAAAAGAAAAAGTAATGGAAGATAGATAGAATCGATAGAAGAAATTTAAAGTGACCATTAAACACACCTGTCTATAAACCAGTCAAAATCAAGCATAGAGAGACACAGCACATGTAGGTACATGATTTTGAGTGGACTTGCTAGTTTACTATCAAAATTGCAATGTGAAATGAGAATCAAGAGGACCGAGAGGACGACGTAAGAAAATTTTGAACCTTGGTTTAAACCTTGGTTCTGACTTGCAGATGTGAAAATGCTAGTGGTGATATGAAAATCTGTTCAGGTTGGGATACAAACGCTACTCTTTGATGACAACAAAGTAGAATTTGTACATCTACCATCCATCCAAACCAACTCGTTTTCCTGCATATTGAGAAAAGGAGAAATGACAAATTACAATGAGATTAAATTGCTCATCCACACAGTACCAACATTTTACTCTGGCGACTGGGTTGAATGATTATGCACACAAATGTACAGCATGTACTGACTTTGGTAACTTTAGATTGGTTTACTTTACATGGGGCTTGTGTAAAGACAGTGCTATAGTCAGGACAGCTTAATCCCTCTGAGAGTCAAATAATTGCTGCTGGCTTCCCCCAAAGGTGGCTGGATGCCCAAAGCTGGGCGACTGGGACCTTCAGTTTGTTGACAAGGTCCACATGTTTGAGACATTAGTATCATATGGCTCAAAAGAATAAACAGCAGGGGCCCAGTGGAGGTCCATCACAATGCTGAAGTAGTCCTGAAAGAGCTCTGTCAATATTGTGGGTGTGCCAAACAGGGCCGTCTGAAAGAGCCGTCAGTCATAGGAAGGAGAGAAAAGAAAATTGTTTGTAAATGTTATGTAATCTAACAGACTCTGAACAGATGTGAGTAGAGAGAGAGAGTGAGGGTCTTAAACGCTGAACACTGGCCAGTCCTCCCACTGTGCTGTCAGATTACCGGGACATGTTTGTTTTCTGAGAGAGGAAGAGGCCATCCAAATAAATAGGTAGTGCAGCCAGCACCCCCCCCCCCCTCTCTCTGAACTAAACTGTCAGCTGTGGAGCATTTCTTTCTCTGCTCACTCAGAACTCTACTCTCACTCACTCTCGCTCTTTCTTGTATAGCAGTCCTGAATTTCTCTGTGGGATGGTTTGAGGTTTTCTCAGCAATGCTGCCTGTTTGCCTGTCTGGGTCAGCCCACATATGCGGCACACAGTAGGAAAGGGGTTAACAGCCCCTTCTTCCCCTTCCTCCTTCTCCCTCTCCCACTCTTTTTGCTGTCTGTTCATCTTTCGCCTTACACGTTCTCCCTCATTCCAAAGATCATGCTTTGATGGCTCACTCCGTCGCCCCTGTGCGCTTACACTCTGTGTGCGGAATTATTTTTGTACGAGGATCTGCGTTTGATTGCTGTGCAGGGACCCTGCCTCATACAATGGCTCCCCTGTTCTGTGGCCCCCAGGTTTCTAAACTAGACCCAGAGCCTTGGGGGTGCCATGGAGTGGGTAGAACTGGGAGGGGTGGGGTGTTGGGAGGTTAGAATAGGTTTGTGGAGCACCCCCCACCCTCATGCTGCCACCCCCTAAAAAAACAGACCCCTAGTCTGCCACTATGGGCCCCTTCATCCCCCCATCCATCCCACTGAAAGCAGCACAGAGTCAAAGATCCGGCATCAAATCTCAAGAAAAATAGCATATTTATGAGTTTAATTCTTCATCTTGCTTTTTCAGTTTTACTTTTTTGTTGGTAGATACAGCCATTCAAAAAAAAAAAAAATCATCCAAAGTCAGCAGCACCAGTCAGCAGTCTCAGTGCTAAATCTTCACGCTCCCTATGTAGTAGCAGCTCTTGTGTTTTCTCTGTGCATTTTTGGGTCTGTTTTTCCACTCGCTGATTTATGCCTGGGGGCAGCTAAAATTAAGAGAGCATTTTGGTGCCGCCCAGGGTGCCTGTGTAAGTGGAGGAATGCAGTGCAGAGTTCTGCTCCATAAGGTGAAATGAATAGGCAGCCATATGCAGACTTCAGACTTTCTGACTTTATAATTCAGGAGTAGGGTTTGTAGTTAAAATGCTGACAGACTTTAAGGATTTTCCAGTGTGAGGTGTGCACCCATTACTGGATTTGTTTTATTTGGTACTTTATTTGTGCCATGAATTATTTTCCTTACTTGCAAGACAAAACAGTAACACAATTCAAGAAATGAAAAGAGCTTTAGTGGAGGTTCTAATTGAACTGAACCTTCTACTGCCACCTGCTGGTTGCCTTTTGTTTCAATGGAGTAATTTCATGTTCATATGGATATAATGCAAGGAGAGCTAATTTTTGTAATAACCACTACAAAATCTGAAGCAAATTGCTAATTTATGTTTTTTATTAAAATATATGTAAATGTATTTGCTAGAATGACTTAGTTCTTATTTTTTGATGTTGCATAACTATGGGTTTTGGTGGTCTAACTGTGCTTTTTGAAAACTTATCTGATTACAGGTAGCTCAACATTATCCTACAACGTGCCATCTCACACAGATCCATCACCACGCCTGGCTGCCAAAGACGGTAGAATATTTTTTCAGTAAACTATCTCTTCTATTCTTTTATCCTTTTATCCTATTCTTGATCTACATGTCTAGGAACTTTATATGAGGGTAGTTCTGAGACTGCAGTAACGATGTTCAACTGCAAAATAAATAAGTGGCAGCAGGCCATGTGCAAGATGAACAGTCAGAAAAAATGCAGCAAAAATAAGGCCTAAAACTGTGTTTCAGAGTACCTGACAGCTTCAAAAGAAGCAGATAAAACCTACAGCGCACTCTTGAGAATACAGAGTAGTCTTCCAAACCCAAGCACATCCACTCACTGATTACAACTGACAAAGCTCAAGGCAGCTGCATCCTTCGTGTTGTTGAAATCGTATGACCAAGCTGCAACAGCACACTGTGCTATTTAGAACTGATACTTGAGTGGTTTGACAACACATCATAGACATGCCGCCTCAGAATGGAGGTGTATTAACAGCAAGACAAAGACTGTGCTGATCAGGTCTATCCACGGCAGCAGTGGAAAACACGGTGTGTGACTGAAGTGATTATGGGAAAAGAAAGCAAGATGGCAGCTCTGTCAATGAGGTTGTTAGAGAGACCTGCATCAGTGGCAGGTGCTAAGACAACAATGAGCAAGGTGAAGGTGCCACAAGACTCTGATTGGCTGCTGTAGGCAGTGTTAGTGTGTTTCTGAAGATCTTGATCTCAGTAGCTGTGACTACATGTACAATATTTCTAAAGCCTGGAAGAAATAATTCTGATGGCAGATCCCTAACTGGATGGAAGTGCATCATTTTTGTTTTGTCTCACTTTAAACATTGTGCTTTTTGACTGTGCCAATAGTTCAAACATTTCTGACCATCAGTCATTAAATCTCATAACCCCTAAGGACCTAGACTAGCGTCAGGTGAATCTATCACATGATGAATTAAAAGCACTATGTTAAATCTGCTTTATTTAGCAAGGCACTTTTTCAACATTATTAACATTATTAACATTATTATTACAATTTAGTTCCCCTTCAAATAGAATAGAATAGAATAAACTTTATTTATTTTTGGGAAATTCATATGACTAGCTCATTCAGTAGGAATGAAAGTTTATATCATTAAGATGTTTTTATTTTTCTTGGTCTTCAGTCTGTCATCAACTGTGGTGTTGAACAGTCTGATGGCAGTGCAGATGAAGGATCTCCTGTCGCGTTCAGTCCTGCAGCGTAGTGATGTTAGTCGCCCACTGTAGCTGCTCCTTTGTTGGGACACAAGAGAAGAGGACGGTCCAGGTTGACCATGATATCCTCTAACTTTTTTTTGTGTGCGTTTGTCCACCACTGCCCCCAGTGAGTGCAGTGAGTCTCCCTCCAACCACTGATCCAGCCTTTTAACCAGTCTGTTCAGGCATTTTACATCTCTCTGTCGGAAGCTGCCTCCCCAGCAGACCATAGCATAAAAGAGTGCACTTGCAATGGCTGACTGGTAAAACATGTGCAGCATCTTAGGGCAGAGGTGAAAGGACCTGAGCTTCCAGAAAAATAGGGGACTCTGGCCCTTTCAAATGTAAATAGTCACACACAGTGTATGAGCTGGTCTTTGTATCAGCACCTTATACATATTCACATTCATTTTAATGGGGATGTTTTATAGGTTTCTCACCAAACTTGTTAACTGGCTTAATGAGTGAACACAAAACTTTAAAGTCAAGGTGTTTTCATTGCTGTGAATTTGTCTGTCTGCTCAGATTTTCACAAAACTTGTTAGAAGGGTAGGGCATGAGTGGAACCTTTTTTTTTCATTAAGAAAATGTTTTTTGAACTTTTCTTATTTTTTTATTATCATAAGATGGAACATTTGAATTGAATTACAGGACTGTGGGGCTTTGGTGGAGGTATGTTCACTTGGCTCTTCTCGTTTGCTAATGTGACTAAAACTTATTGAAAATCTTTTAAAAAGCCAAGCTGAGTTTCTTAGGACAACACCCTGACTAACTCAGGATGATTGTCTTTATTTCTGTGGATACCTTTTCACTCTACAAACATTATTTTGTGCTGACATGACACCAACTTGGCAAGGGCTGCACTGCATATCTGTAAAAAAAGTTACACATCCTTTACATTGGCTATATGGTGTCACCACCAGAGACTGGAGAAAGGACTGCAAAAACAATGATAGCCTTGCTCACAGGATGAGGGGCCCTATCAAGGCAAGAGTGGAGGAAACAGTAAGTCTGATAAGTGTCTGAGAATGCCCTCTGACTCTCTCTATCTGCCTCAGTGGTGAGCATTAGCTGGCCGTGTACTTGCTTTCGCTTAGCTTCAATACCAATAGACTAATGGCCAGGCCAGATAAGATTCTGCACGGTCACCCACGACCCCACTCTTCCTGATTCTCAGCATCAGGTATTTGGACTGGCAGTAACAGAGGGTCACTCCCTTCAACAGTATTTCCTTTTCACAAGAGGTGATTTCTATTATGGGCTCCTGTAACACTGATTGTGCTTCTAAACTCATGATCACAGCCAGTGCAGGGAAAAAAAACACCAAAACAAAACCCATATCAAGCATAAGAAATGCAACTATGTCACTAGATACACTTCCATCCAAAACTGCTTTGGTTTTACAGCATTTTTATCCTGAAATTAAATACTACAAATGTTCTCTTTTGGGCAAAATTAGGTGTGAGTAAAACCTGATAAGGAAACAAAATCCAATTTTCCATGAAAGAAACGTTGCTTCAGGAGGACAGATCACTATTGCCAGATGTTCAATTTCATATTGTCCTGTGAGTACAGTACAGGCAAATACCATACAGCCTCTTTGGGGTAGAGTAAGCATGAGCATACAGCAGGAGACAACCCTTAATCTGCTCCAGACTCTGTGGTGTAAAATGCAATGTTATGAATAAAAGAGAGCATATAAAACATGGAATGCAGCAGCTATGAAAGGATGCGTGTATGTGTGTGTGGTTCTCTATGTGTGCCTGAAGTCTGTGTCTCCTTTTCCCTGTGGGAAGGTTGTGTGTGTGTGTGCTGGTGTCTGCATGGATTATTACAGCATATGTAACAGTAGGCACACATGTTTTGTAACTACATACTGTCTATTGGGAAAATATAGCCGTGTAGGTGTTAATGTCCTCATATGATGCACGGTTCTTATTTTGGCTGATATTTATACACTGTTAGCTTCTCGTTTCATACAAAGCTATAAAGTTTTGGAATTTTACAACAGGCTGCTAGGACTCTCATATTCTCCACTGCTTCTGGGTGAATAAGGAATGATGGTGATTCACCTCTGAAAATTAAATTATTTTTCTGTCAAGTCAAAGTTGCAAGAGAAGTTGAAGGGCACCATTTTGTGTAAGAACTGAGTATCTTTTATTACTTTAAAGGAGGCATGTTGTGAAAAATGTGGTTTCATGTATTTCTCTATTGTTAAAACAGGTCGTGGGGCTCTAAAAATAATGTTAAAGTATAAAAATTCTCACTACCCAGCCTTTTTCAGGGAACTGAGCCTGAAACAAGCAGGTGGATTTCTAGAAATTTGTGGTTTCATAAATATACCATCACTGTCCCGAGTCTGGACTCACCAAACTCTCCAGAACCGCCAAGACCAGTCAGGGTTAAAGTGCCAGGGAATCATATGGAATCCATGGTACAGATGGGAAATGGATGTGATCAGCAGCAGCTCATATGAATTTAAAGTAGCACACACTAAAATGGCCTGTTTGATATAGGCCTGAAAACCAGGAGTTCACAGATATGAAAGAATTAAGCATCCCTTGCTTGAATTGAATTGAACTTCTTTAAACCATTTCTTTTGCATCTTTAAAGTGACAAAAGTAAAGGCAATTTCACTAATGACTAAATGTCCTGTATATCATAAAGAATGTGAGCATTGATTGAGACAGGCAGAGAAAGCTACATTATTGATGAAGGACTTGAAAGAGTATGTCTACATTTGCACACTTCCACACACTGCAACAGTATCCTATTGACCTATTTTTCATCATCTAGCTGATGCTCCTGCAGAGCTCTCTCCTCACTGTGTCTAATTCCTGTACTTTGCCATCACTCTCCACCTCTTACGGCTTCTTTCCCCACACAGATGGCTTTTAAGGCACCTGCATTATAGGTATTAAAAAAGTTTACCCTGTCTGGGTTTCTCTCCTTGGCTCAGACTCTGGGTTAAAAACAGTCCACGACTCGACTCTATCTCTCTCCGTCTATCTCACCCTAAGCTCAGATTCTCATTCCTTCTCTCCCACTCTGTCTCCCTGTGCCTCTCTTTTGCCCTTACTTTCTATGTCTGCCTTTTGCTCCCTCTCTGTCTAGCTCTCGAGCCTTGTTTTGACTAACTGGTCTTGCAGTCGAAGTCTCCCAGGAGCGTGCACCACACCCCAGACCAGAGTGGAAACTGGCTCGAGTCGCAGTCAGAACGAGGCCTGGAAAAATGAAGGGGGTGAGGGGAGGAGGGGCTGGGGATGAGACAGCTCTGTGTGTGCACATTCAGGTCTGTGTCTGCATTTGCGTGGCTGGCTCGAATTGTGTACCCCATAGCGACTGGGCTTCATATGCTTTGTGTTGTGTCGTCCAATTAGGGTGATTATTTTAGCTGAGAGTGTGTGGTAGTTTGTGTTTTTGGGGCATTCTCCTTCTTTATTCTCACATAACGGGAACTTATTTTGGAGGTGAATGCAATCTGCTGCCAGTAACAACACCCAGGGTATCAGAAAGATGTGGATGTGACCACATTACCGAGCATCTCCTCCAGCTCATTCCAGACAGTAGCTGGGTTTGCTACTCTTTTTTTTTTTTTTCCAAATTCCAAAGTCGTGTTGTGTCTGACTCTTGCTTTTTCTTTCTCTTACTTTACTCTTTGTTTGATCCCACTTATTTCTCTTCCACTCCTGTACCTCCTCCTCCATCTTTTTGTCTGCATGCTTCTCATTTGGTGGGTGACTCTTTCACCTTTTCTCCCATATGATCCCTCGTTTGTGTTCGATTCTCCCCCTGAATTCTCTCTTCACTCTGGTTGTTGAAGGAGGTAGCCCCGTTGTGTTTTTTTCGGGGTGGTGGGGAGTGGATGGTGTGTGAGCGTGTGTGTGTG
>JAQQAE010003221.1:0-20626 GCA_029823295.1 Pseudamia nigra | reverse complement strand
CAGAGGATAGGGTGAGATGGAGGCAGATGATTCGCTGTGGCGACCCCTGCAGGGAACAGCCGAAAGGAAAAGAAGAAGAAGAAGACTCTAAGACTTAGAGTCTAAGTCATGTGCATATTAGGTGATGGTTGCCATACTAACCATTCCCACTACCCTGACTATCCGTGTGCCAGGTTTGGATAATTTGGGTGAGGAACTTTCGAGATACAGAAGCAAATGTTTGGATGGACACACGTATGTATAAAACAAATGGAGCTCTGCACTATGGCCCTACTGGTTTCTTCTGAAACACATAATTCTCCTGTTGGTGACTTTGACTCACATATTGGCTTGGACGTTACCCATCCTAGTGTGGCATATTCCAGTTCTGCATGTGACCCATCCTAGGACATCATGGCTCAAATTTCCATTGTGAGAGAATAAACATCAACTAAAACAAAATACACCCTCTATGCTGTCACATCACACAGTACTAGAGCTAAACAAGGCAACACTTTGTTACCTATGACATCTGGTCTATTGTCAACAGCAGCTGTCTCAATAATAATGAGCTGTCAAACCAGCAACAATCATGCAATTTCAGAAGGGCAAAAATAAAACTGACATATCAATGAATGTAGTTATCTGTCGAAAATACAATCAATTGAGTACAGTTTACAAGTTTGCCTACATTCACACCTGAGTGAAAGCTCACAAGTTCGCCTGCATTCACACTCATTCAGTATACACCTCTCTAATTCATTTGGACCATTTCAGTAAGAAGTAGTTCAAAAATGGCTTACTGGATTACTTCTGTCATGTTTGGTGCCTTATATTCATGTTACGTCAATTCATTAAAACCAGACAGCCGCGCTTACTTTAGTAAAGGGAACTCATTAACAGGCAGTTCAATGAAATGGACTGCTAAGTGGCTGAAATTATTGTGACTACCGGTAGTTATTTATTCTTCCAACATACTTCAAAACATATGGAATAGTGTAAGTACACAAGTCAACAAACTTTACAACATAGACCTAGCTGATAATTTAATGTAAAAATGTTACATGTTCTGCTTTTAAGTAGTCCCTCTTTTGAGCAGCCACCCCTGTTTAATGTAACTTGGTCTCAGGAGTGGTTGGCCCAAGTTTACACATTGCCTGGGAAGAAACTAGCCATTAAGAAATTCCTTACTGATGCTTTTCTAATGTAAATGACAGAGGAGAGGCACAAAATCCTCATTCCATGTACCAGTGTATTTCAAAATTTATCCAAAGCAAAAAGAAAACTCTCAAAATGAGCTCTCAATATGTCAGAGTCTTTTAAGTACAAAATTCCTTTTTTTGCATTTCCCTGGATGGGGTATTCACGCTGAGCTGCAGTGGTTTGATAATTACACAAGGAGAGAATTTTGCACTGAAAAGACTTGAAACATCTCCCCTTAATATGATTAACGCAGAGTCCTGGTGCTACATATTAGCTTCAGATAAACTTTGAAATGTGTTCTTTTATGGAAAAAGGATGGATTTTCTCATTTCAGCTCTCGCTTCCAGTACAACCAAGAACTGCCGGTGTATGTATGATTTTGGATTGTACGGCAACACTTGAATTAAAATGAGGTTATTAGGTAGCCTACACATTAACTATTGGTGGGGCTCCTGAAATTTCCCTTTTTAATCCACTTTGCACAGAACAAGAAACAAGACCGTCTCTTGATAGTTATTATGGAGCAGAGGGGATTTTTACAATGCCATGTAAATTTCTCAGTATTCATATGGCATCACATATTTTCACTGGTGACATAAAATGAAAATTGATGTTGTAGATTGCTGGTTGCAGTTGCCTTGAAAATTACATTCGGGGAGAGTTGAATGAATAACAGGAAAAAAGTGATTTTGTAATTTGTGACATAAATGGTGAGAACCAATTACAGTTAACCCTTAAATGGTCAAGGACATATAACGATGCTGGGAAATTAATCCACGGTTATTTTCTAATGTGTCTCGGCTAAAATAACACAAACATATGGTTATTTTTCAAAATCTGTCTTTGCAATTTGTATGGATACATTGTTAATTTAGAGTATAAAAGTCATATAATACCATTTTGCAAATAATAAATTTTTCAGCTTTTGAAAACATTTTGATGGACAGATTTTTGCATGCACAGGTTTGAAAAAGTGTAAAAACTCAATAATGGGTACTTGAATATGCTTTGAACACTCAAAACTAGTCTAATTATCTATAATTTATAGTCAAGTAATTTTAGTCTAACAGTGACTAGCATGCTACTGTTATACCAGTGGGTAATGACCGGGGCTGTGCAGTGAGGCCCATGTGGGAAACTTAAAGTTGGCCATCGTGGAGTCGGACAAAGTCAGACCTTCATAGCTTCTCTCTATTTGATAGAACATAGTTTTTCCTGACATACGCTCGACTGTAGTTGTGGTTCAGTGTTTACACTAACAACACCATACTATGACTTTGTTCAGCAATACTTGTTTAAGTCTTACTGAGTCAGTAAGATAGCAGTTAGCCTTATTTTACCCATAAGACCCCTGACATACTATGCTCCTGTAGCTCCGCTGCCAAATATGGTTACATCCGGTTTTTGGCTCCAAAAGGTCATCAAGGAAGTGACCACTTGATTGGCCTCAAAACGGCCCTTCAGAAACCAGTGGGTGATGTCACAGTCTCTTTGGCCATTAATATAAACAGTTTATGTGCTAGACACACAGCAGAACTCACAATAGTGGCACACGACCTAGTGTGATATTGTTGTTTTATGCATAGATTTAACTGATCTATTGTGTTTCATTTAGTTTTCATGGCTGTGAAGGCAGCAGTTTTCTTTTCTTCCACAAGAGGACTTGGCCTCTGATACATGTAATACCGGCTTCACAGATTCGTGACCATTTTTTCAGAATATTATGATGATTTATGATGTGTCAGAATATGATCCCAGGTCACCATGAAGATCTGTGATTAGCCAGTGTGATTTTTCTGATGAAAATTGGGCAGATATGATACCTCACAGTGACATCAGAACCTGAGCCATGAAGATGCTCTGGAAAAAGTAAGAAAAAAAAAAAACTACTTAACACAATTTTTTCAACACCCTCTCTTAGTAGACACAAAAGTACATATATAAAATTCAGTGTTAAGACACTGGACCTTCAACGTTAAAAAAAGCCTGTTTGAGGATGTGCATTGACATATTTCTAAGTAGAGCACAATTAACAAGCACTTAAGCTTGATTTATGATCTACCTTCATTGTTTTTTCTGTGAAAGAAAATGACACTTTCAGATCACATAAGAATGATTATACAGCACTATGCGTGAAGTGTGCACCTGTACGACATTATTCTGTCTACAGGTGTAAATCCACAGATTGATGAGAGCTGGCAACGTTGATGAGGCTGACAGGAAATATTAAATCAGTTACACAACATCACTTATCCTTAAGGGCTGCTGCGTTGCCACCGCGTCCCTTAACTCTTTTAAACTTGCTTCAATTTTGGCATTCTACTGATCTAATAAACACACTCTCACTGTTCTGACAGTGTTAGGGATTTATTTCGATTGAATGTACACACATATTTATTATTCAACGCTTGTTACCCAATAACAAGAACTCCAGGGATGACTATTTTATTCATGCTACTGAAGTGAAATTGAAAACTCAATTAAAGGCTTATGCAGGAGATGTTCTGCGTATTTAAATCCAAGCCGCAGCTTCACACTATGGCACTGAATGGCAGTTTTTTTCTTCTACAAAACCCTGCTACTCATCCATCCACATGTCTTACACTCTGTCCACTCCACCAGCTTTCTCCAAACCTATTTCCCTCATTGCCTCCACAGGGCCGTGTGTGATTGATGGGCCTAGGGACACCCTCATGCTGCTGTGTACCTAATCGCAAAGTATAGACTTGCTGTAACGCTCCATTAAAGCCCTGCAGCAGCATGGTGTAATGGTTAGGGAAATGGGCCACGGAAGAGAAGGTCACCAGTTCAAATTCTCACGGGTTTCACCACTGCCTTGTCTCAGCAACGTTTCCAATTGGGAAAATGAATTGTGACAGTTTGCTGTAAAATGCCAAAAATGCTCTTGAGTGAACAAACATTGTTGTAAGTGTTAAGGCAAATGTAACCTTCTGCCTCGCCATGACAGAGGCATAGTAGAAGTTAAACCTGCCATTGACACAATCTGGTAATGAGCTTGTCAGTCATCACAGTAGTCTCTGTTTACTTCCTGGATGAGAAACTGTAGGAGGTTAAGAGTGTCACTGACAGGGTTTCTGCGCCTGAATAATTACGCTCTCTGTACTGCTATGCCATGACCGTCAGACAAATACTGGCACAAGGTGGGATTCTAGCTTCCTGTCAAGAGGATGAGCTCCAGCGTTAGGCATATAACCACACAAGTCACTTCAGGGGCAACAAATTGGATTGCTTGTTGGTCCAGTGACTGATGAGTTAATTAAAGTGGAAGGGTATGGAGAAAAAAGTCAGACACTGCTCCATTTATTTATCTTGTATTGACTATATCTCCTTTCACTTCACTGGCTTGAGTAATCGCCACCTTTCTGTTCAAGAAAACATCTGAGAGGGAGAAAACAGACGTTGTCAAATTTCCAATTCAGATCACAAGGACAGCCGATAACATATATGATGGATTTAGGAGAATTTAAATAAGCTGATAATACCCTGGACAATTATGACTACTGAGAGATAATACTGCATATCTGAAGGCCAACGTGATCAAATCACAGCAGTGACAAACAGCGCAAGACACTGAAAATGAAATTATCATGAACCATATTTTCCCCAACTTGAAGACCAGTGTAATACAGTAGACTGTCAAAGTCAACAGAAAAATCACTGTCTCTGTCAGATATACGGAACATGTGTTCAAATGAAACTTCACACCACTGGGACCAAATTAAATGCAATTAATGAAACTACATTGGGATCGGACTTGCTTCACTCAGCCCAATATCCTGACAATACAGTTCATTATTAGCGGTAATTAGCTCATCTTGAGTGCAGGAGGCTGGAACAATTAAAGCAAATAGCTATCTTTGCCAGGGACGGAAAGTGAGAGCCTTAATCAGCTGCTCTGGCTTCGTGTTCAGTGCGAGGAAGGTAATTCAAGCCCAGCCTTGTGACCGGTGCTGCAGGGGAGAGTGAGAGAGGTTAAGAACACCGCGAAATGCAGTGAGGCCGCACGACAAGAATGCCGAGACGGATTAGGGCTTAGTGTGGAACTGGGATGTGTGTAGTCGGTGTTGTGCTGAGGACCCAGGTGGTGCCTGAGGAGAACATGGCGTGTCTGCATGCTTTTTATTTCTCTGCTAGCCATGGCTTATGTGCTGCCTGGCAAGAGGAACACAGTGAACCCAGAGCGGGAACAACTAGACACTATTCACTGGTGGATGTACAATATTTGCATCAGAATCACCACATCTGCTCCTGTCTGAAGAAGAGAGCGATGCAAAAACTACAAGGCATGCTAACAGAACTAATACTGATTCATTTATGTGAGAATTTGTTATCACAGGCTGTCTCCTCCTCTTCCATTACCTCTTGTTCTCTATTACACACATCCATTTACATATTTGACAAATAAATCTAAATTTAATTGCCGTGATGTAAAATAAAAGCTGTGAGATCTTAACTTGTTGAAATTATAACTTGTGACATCAAAAACGAGAACCAATCATAGTTACAGTTTGTCCATTGGTACCATTTCATATACAAATCTATTCTTGGTTTACTGCCCTTCAATTTTTCTGGATACATGCTACATAAACAATGTAGCCATAGCTCCTGGGACATCATGGGATACATTACTGAAGGACCTGCTGCTCCAATGTCTGATTGCACATTGTAGATTAAATTATTGGTTTCTCGTGTTGCTGTAATTTTATTTTGATGTCTGAAACAGGTCCGTCTTGCAAATGAGACATTGTGTCTCAATGGGATCACCTGTATAGATACAAGTTAAATGAAAAAAATAAGCTGACATGCATTAGTTCTGTCCCTAGAATGCATATAATTGATAATCCTTTGAGATTTTCTGGAGAGCTGTTTGGAAGCTTAAACAAAGAGCCCCTGTTGGCTGCCATAATGGCACCTTAAATTCACTTGTTCAAGTGCTTAAGTCATCCTGAACTACGGCTGTAATACTGAATCTCAACTGCAGGCCTGTGTGCTGAGGCGGAGCTGCGGCCTTGTTACAATGGAAACTGAACTGACAGAGGCAGAGGCGCAGAGTTTCAGCTTCAGGGTGCAGCTGAAGCACATGCTTTTGTATCTGAAGTGGCTTGTCACCATAAGTACCAGAAGGCTTTGCTGATGCAGAAATGCCAATTTTATGTAGGTTGAGTTGAAAATGTGTAACACAACACAACTTAGAAAAGGCTGATAGTTTAAATTCCCCAAGTGACTGGGCTGTAGGGAGCATATTTTATGAAATTAGACAAGTATGGCTTTGTTTTTGATAAAAATTCTGTATGAAGTGTAAATGGGCTCAGAATAAGTGCAGTTTTAGCAGAATGTTGTGGATCAAACAAAATTTGTAGGAGTAGAGGTCCAACAAAGGGGCAGAAAAATAAAAACAGAACAAGTTACAGGTTTTCACCAATAACAAATAGCTTTTACATTTTGTAGGAATAGATTAGAATATTTTGTAACTTGTGTATCATATTATACCAATGTGACTGTCTAATTGACCTTTAATTTTAGTGCTGAGACGGATGAACTGTGTGTCTTTGTTTCTTTAACTAGTTCTTCATTATCGGAGAGCACCAAATGAAGAAACAAAAGACTTTATAACAGCTTTTGAGTGTGAGTATTCTCTTTTTTTGCCCACAGTCAACATAGTCAGATGAAAATTAGCACCACCCAAATGAGCAACTGGTCAGAAATCCAAACACTTTTTCAGAAAATTCACCATGACAAGTGCATTATTCTGTGTTTACTGTGGCCTTGTGTCATCGTATGACACCAGGTTAGCTTTCAAGTTGATCTACAATTAGCCGATCCAAGTGCTTTGCGATGAAAAGTGGGCGGCTATGGCATCTCACTGTGAAATTAAAGCCTGAGGTTTCAAGAGGCCCCAGATAGAAATACAGATATAAAACTCAGTGTTAAGAGCAGAACAGTGAACCCAGAGCAGGAACAATTAGACACTGTTCACCAGAGGATGTACAATATTTGCATGAGAATCACCACATCTGCCTCGTGTCAGAAAAAGACAGCTATGCAAAAACTACATGGCATGCTACCAGGACTAATATTAATTCATTTATGTGAGAAATTGTGATGTCCTTTTGTTTTTATCACAACCTTCATGTTGGTCTCTGTCTATTCCTCCTTTCCATTATCTCTTTTTCTGTCCAAACTCAGCTGCATCCACTAACGAAATGTTCTTTGTACTGAACTCTTCTAACTTGATCTCCGGTTCAAAGGTCCCATTTGAACCCATCCTGAATAATTAGAAATGCACAAATCTTTAGTGCTGAATGATACTCGTTTTTCATTACCAGCGAAATATTGACCGAGGATAAATGTGATTTCAGTGTCGCAGAGCTTAAAAAGATTTTGTTTCCATGCAAGGAGAAGAGATTAGATTTGCTGGACTGTCTGAATCACATTATTTTCAAAAAGAGGCCTTGGGGAATGAGTACCTTCTTAAAATGCTTAGCAGAACATATTATAAAATAAGAGGAAAAATGTGCTTGCATGTTACCTGGTTTATTATAGAAGGTTCTGGCAATGAGCCTCTTATCATAGTCTCCACAATAGTAATGTCTTCTGTCCAAAATTAACAGGTAAGAAACCAGAACAGCTGAGCATGGTTATAGTGGCACAATAAAATGTTCATAACTGTTATATTCAAAAACACAATTTATGTTACTGAAAAACACAAACTATACCATGCTTTATGTTATCTGTCAAATATCCACAAGGATTTCTATAAAACTATGACTTGATGAAGGATAATTTATATTGTTTTGACCTAATTCAGGTTGAAATGGGGTTGTTTAACAGTAAGTGATACTTATTGATATTTGCAAATTTAATGTAAACTGATAAGACTCTTGATTTCAGAATTAAAGGTCCCATATCATAACATTTAAATTTATATCTGCACTGCTTATATTTGTCTATTATAGACTACAATAGATAGAGTATGTTGATTTGGGTGTTCTTTGGTTTTTCTTTGTTGCACATACTCTGATTTCACTGGGAGGTGTTTTATCTGCCCACATTTCATTAGGATGTGCTCTGATTGGTTGAACCTTAAGTCATTCCCATGGTGACCTGGGATCACATTCTGACTCAAGGCTAGTGTAAATACAGAATAATACACTTTTCATAAACAATTTTCTGGCTGTGTTTCTTGGGGATGGGGCTAATTTTAGCTTGAACATAATGAAATTCTTAAAACCTGTGAAAGTTTAGATTAAAATACCACATTTTCAGATCTAGGCTTCTACTGGCTCATGGGGTGGGGCTAGTGAACATTACCTTGGCTGTGATTGGTTATGACGTGTGATGTCACAAATTCCAATAATTCAGAACAGCCTGTTTTTTGTTTGGATTTCCCAGGAGTGGCAGTACTGAACAAGTTCATATTTTCACAGGTTTTATCTTACATTAAAGAGATTCTGTAAAAATCAAAAAACATTAGAAATGCATTTTTACAGTATGGCACCCTTAAAGTACGATAAAGTGAATGTGAAACTTGCACATGGCCTATAAAAGTGGATTTGTAAGAACACTGTGTAAGCCTCATGGTCATGTAAATATCTTATCTGAGTGCTTCTGCCACTTAAAGATTTGAATTTAGTCCATGATCAGCAGCCTCTCTTGGTCATCCTTTACTTGATTATTCCTTTTGATGCATGTTCAGCAGACTCTACACAGTCTGGTAAACATATTCAGTACATTTTCTTACTGAAATGACAGCTCAAATGAAATGATTCTGAGACTCTTTCATCCAAAAAAAGGAAAAGAACAGAAATGCATAGACGTTATCATGAAGCGTTTCAAAATACATCTGGGTTTTTCTACATAAAGCACAGCCACCTGTGTTTAAAGCACCACCTGCTTGCTTTGACATTTTCACCTCTGCGCATACTGAACATCTGTATTTTGCTAGAAACAAGGGTTTTATGCATATTTCCTGAGTAATGCACACTTGAAGTGTCTCAGTAAGGGATGCTGTGCTTCTGCTTCCAGCTCAGAGGAAATTGAATCAGTTATATTAATCTAATTTCAGCAGCTTTCGTGGTTGACAGAGAAGGATATTATTTCAGTCTCGACCTGTCTACGCATTTCATTCCTCAACATGGCGTAATGAAGTTAAAATCACAGAATGTGGCTGTGACATTTCCAGTTTAACATGTTTGGACTGCTTTGGGAACTCGCTCACTCTACAGACATGTGAGACACATTTTGGTCTGTGTACACACCGCAGAAGCGCTGACAAAAAGACAAAGACATAGATTTATGTATTTATGTTTCTTAAAACTAGAACTGCTATAGGATTTGATATTCACTTAAAACAGCCAAGTAGGTCAAATTTATCCAGGCAACATTTCTAGTCAATACAAATGTCCATGTTATTGTAGTAATATTGTAGGAAGTAGAGGTGCAGCAATTAATCCATTAGAAATTTCTCAGTTAATTTAAATATTTTGTTCATGGCTTAATATAGCTGATTATTTTTGTCATTTTATTTCTAATATCCTTAATTTTCTGGATTATTTTATTCATTTTGTTGCTAAATTTGTTTATTTTTGTACATTTTGATGATTATTCTGTTTATTTTTGTGATAATTTCAAGGCCTCATTAAATTCTCTTTATTTTGTTGCTCATTTCATTCATTTTCTTGGTTATTTTGTCCATGTTGTTGCTTATTTTGTTCATGCTCTTGATCATTCTATTCATTATGTTGCTTATTCTGTTCATCTTCATGATCATTTTTCATTTTTCTTACATTTTTTTCTCGTTTTGTTCATTTCCTTGATAATTTTGTTCATTCTGTTCCTTTCTTAATTTTGCTGCTTATTCTGTTTATTCTTCTGACCAGTTTGTTTTCTTTCATTTTTATTACATTTTGTCACTCACTTTGTTCATATTGATTATTATGCTTAGGTTAGTTTGTAATTCCTCTCCTTTTTCTTCATTTTGGTTCATTTTCTTGGTGTTCATGTTCATTTTTGTGAACAACAGGATACATTTATTTTATTATTTTGCTCCATGGTGTATATATATATGTTTATTTTATTGATTATTTTGTTCATTTTGTTGCTATTGTGTTCATTTTCTTGGTCAGCTATTAACAAAATCAACAACTATCTCGATAATCAAATAATCAGGTGAGTAGTTTATGACATTATAGGGTTTATTTTCTCCTCTATTACAGTAAACTAAATATTTTGGGTTAGGGTTCAGGCAAGACACCAGAGGACATCATCTTGCTTCTCACAAACCCATTTTTTTGCTGTTATCTGATATTTTCTAGACCAAACACATAATCAAAAAGGCTTACAGAAAAAAAAATTAGCAAGGTGATTTCAAGTCTGTGGGCGCATTATAAAGTCTTTGTTTTATATGATTGTCAGCACAAACCAGTCCAAAATCTGAAACTGAGTATTAGAAAAATATTAGTTTGTGTGATAATCTCACTGTTCTAAGAGACTTAATCACACACTAACAAATGCTGGTGCCTGTCAACTATGTGAAAAAATGCATTTCAATATGGGGTAAATCTGACCTGCTGTCCACGGTAAAAATACCAATATTATATCTTGATTTAAATGCACTATGTTTAGAAATATGGAGAGTAAAATAGCACTGTTGCAGAAAAAGCCATAAACTTGGGGACATTGATAATTTTGTTAAAATAGAGTAATGGACAATTAAAAACAGCGGTGGGTAAATTCGACCTGCTGGCTTTTCTAGTGGTAGTGAATGCAGTGTTTTTATATAAACTATGAAAAAAGTAAAAACATGCAAAACAACTTAGCAGAGCCTATATTGATGTCCTGTAATTGCTTTTTCTGACTGACAAAATAACTAAATTTCCAACAGTGTCTCATTTAAGATAAAATGAAAAAGAGAAAAGAATATTTGGAGCCATTTGGAACTAAATGCAGCAAATGGTTTCATTTGATAAAAACAGTCTCATTCAACTTGAGCCAACTAATTAGCAAGAATGAGTAATAGCTGACTCCGGGTCATTTTTCTGCATTTGCTACAATACAACTATCCACATAAGGATAAACAGGAACAGCATCTCTGTTTGATGAGGCTCCCACTCACCCATGGTGCAGTTGGTGGTGAAGTGCGGTTCGATGATGGCCATGTCATCCTGTGGGACTCTCTGATCATAGCTGGCTGAGATCCGAAAAGGTGATCCTCCATGGGTGCCCAGGGTAAGGTGGACCACTGCCCAGCTGCCAAGGAGAGAAAGCAGGAATAGGGTCAGCGTAAGCAGCAGACACCACGGCTGACGGAAATACCCACAGCCTTTGTGAGGGTCAGTGGTCGGGGGAACTTGGGCCTGCAACGCCGGAGCCCCCACAGTCTCAGAGGAGGAACTGTCCAGGGCTTCAGTGGAAGAAGAAGGCATGGGATCTTCCTCACTTCCCATCGTTTTGGGATGCTCCCATTTGTCTTTTGGCTGATGCTGCATGGCCCACCCTCGAAGCCCACCTCCTGTGCCCTGTGTGTCTCCTGGTGCTCTGAGATGGCCAGGTGTGTGATAAAACCTGAGCTCTAACTGCCTGCCGTGCGTCTAGATGTGGAAATCACAATTCAGAGCAGGTGTGAGGTCTGGGGAGAGAGACTCTCGGAACAAGCACTTGTGTGGAGGCGAGCTGCGGTCCTGCTGTGAGTGCTCTCCTAACCACCAGCTGGCTTTGTGTAGTTCAACTGGCCCTAATTTTATTAAGCAAATTGTGCTGATTTCTCTTTGGCTCCGAGCTCATCAACAACCGCTATCCCTCCTTCCCACCTACCACCCCCTTCTTTGTCCCCTCCTCCTTTATTTTGCCCAACCCTCGCCTTTATGTCCAACTCATGACACCACATGCAGCACTATGTACCTAAATAAAGACAAGATAACCCAAGTAAATACAAAATTCAGCTTTTAAATGATTGTATTTATTAGGGAAAAAAAACAATCCAAAGCTACCTGATCCTATGGGGAATAAGTATTTGCCCCCTCTTCTGGAATCATGAAAACTGTTCTGAGTTCAGTTTAACTATACACACTCTGGTTGAGTTATTGCCATGTGATTGTTCCATTTAAGCATTTTTTGATTCACCAAAATGAAGTAGGGCAAAAGACCACAAAAAGTGACCAATTGAGTTGCAACCTAAATAAATTCAAGAACAGGTGAGAAACAAAGTAAGCATGAGTGTGGAATGTGTTACAAAGCCATTTCTCCGGCTTTGGGACTCCAGTGAACCATGGTGAGAGTGACTATCTACAAATGGACACTTAGAGTGGTCAACCTTCCCAGGAGTAACTGGCTGACCAAAATTAATCCAAAAATTCATCAATGACTAGTCCAGGAGGTCATAAAAGAACCCAGAAGAATATTTGAAGAACTGCAGTCCTCACTTGCCTCAGTTAATAATAACAACAATAATAATAATAATACATTTTGTTTATAAAAAATGTTCTCAATACTCAAGGACACTTTACAGAAATGAAACAAATACAATAAAACAACAGACAAAAGCTACATGCAGTATAAAATGGAACAGTGCAATTATAGAGAGTATGGTGTCTTGAACTTAAAGGTTGTAATACTGCTGTTAGCCACTAGGGCACCATTCACTGGCCTCCAAGAAACCCTGATTCCCATACCACTGGACTTCACTCTGAAAATACTAAGTGAATCAATTTTTGTCATGAGTCATTATGGTCTCAAACAAGTGATCTGGTGGCCTATCTTTAACTTCTACTCCAATATTAAGACATTATGGCAAATAATCCAACAAATCACGACGGTCCTGGGGTTTGATTGACATGACACAATGGTAACTTGACTCACCAGTGGAGTTGGACCGAGTCGGACCTTCATATCTTCTATTTCTTCAGTAGAACATAGTTTAACCTGAGATATGCTCGACTGTAGTTGTGGGTAAGCATTTACACTAACAACACCATAAAATGACTTTGTTTGGCAATGCTTGGTGAAGCTTTGCTGCACAGGTGTCAAACTCGTGATTCGCTCCTCCCCTCAATTTGAAGGAGTACTAATCAGTGAAATCACTTGCTTTAGTGACTGGTTGGAGAGAAAACTTGCAGGGTCTCGGCCCTTTATGGCACGGGTTTGACACCTGTGCTTTACTGCATCAGTAAACTAGCAGTTAGCGTACTAACTGCTCGTGTAGCTAACATACTACACTCTAGTAACTCTGCTGCCATTCGCCCAAATATGGTTACATCCTGTTTCTGGATCCAAAATGTCATCCAATAAGTTACAACTTAATTGGCCTCAAAACTGTTCTTCAGAAACCAATGTGGGACGTCACGGTCACTTTGTCCACTAATATATGCAGTCTACGGTTTGAGTCTGCATTTAAAGAGAAGAAGAGAGTTGGTGTTGTGGCTGTCCAGTGGGAATGACTTCCAGAGCTGGGAAACAGAGCGGCTGAAAGCTCCAGTTAAGGTCAGTGTTCATGATTCAACAATAAGGAAGAGACTGTGCAAAAATGGCATCTGTGGGTGTAAAACTAACACACCCTAACCACATATGAACACTCAAACATGGTGGTGGTATGTGATGATCTGGGGATGATTTACTGCTTCAGGACCTGGACGACTTGCTGTAATTAATGTAACAATGAATATTGCCCTTTATGAGAAAATACTGAAGGAGAATGTCTGGATATCAGTTGCAGCAGGACAATGTGGCAGCAAGTCTATCTCAGAATGGCTCTGGTTTTGAATGAGGATTTTGAACAGGCCAAGTAAAAGTTGGGATTTAAATCCAATTGAGACACTGTGGCATGAATTTAAACATGCTGTCCATGCTTGAAAACTCCAGTGTGGCTGAATAAAGACAATTCTGCAAAGAAGAGAGGGACAAAATCCCTCCACAGCGATGGGAAAGAGTCATCGCAAGTTATCACAAACACTCGATGGTAGTTGTTGCTGCAAGGATGGCACGATTGTTTTTTAAAAGATCGACAATTGGATTAAGGATGTCTTACATTTTTTACAACTTTAAAAAATCAGGCTGTTGATCCGGGGACAATTAGGAAAGTTCAATAAGATTTGGTGTCCATTCTTTGCTCTAATTAACAACATATAATTTATTTTTACACCAAATTGAATAGTGGGTGGGATAAATTGATATGTCATACCCCAAGGTCACCCTACAAATATTTAATTTTATTTATGTAATTATCTTTTTTTTGGTCAAACACTTTATATGTTTTGTCTATCTCTTTTATGTTATGTACTAGTGATGTGTACTAGGAAGGGGAGGGTGAGATGGGATTATTTTATGACAGAATTTGTTCAGTTATCACATTGTACATCAATGTTTTCTATTCTGTTTTAAAATAATAGATTTTTTTTTAAAGAGTGAGAATTAAGGACCGTTGGATGAGGTGATGACAATGTTTTTAATTTTGTACAGATTTGTCTCAATGTTTCTTTTGTCATCTTTTATCGAGTTTGGCTGGAATTTCTAAATAAAGGACTACTGCATTTGTGTAATCAAGTTGTGATTATTATGTATCTTCTTTTAATTGTGAT
The DNA here is from genome assembly GCA_029823295.1 of Pseudamia nigra. Lineage (NCBI taxonomy): Eukaryota > Metazoa > Chordata > Actinopteri > Kurtiformes > Apogonidae > Pseudamia > Pseudamia nigra. Next base: position 5,852 of record JAQQAE010003221.1, on the reverse strand, counting down.
TGTATTGCCTACCCTTTTATCATTTGGTTCTAAAGCACTTTTTAGTTATTAGCTTGAATGGTGCTACATAAATAAAACTTTATTTAATTTTAATATGTAGAAGGCAAATACTCTTCACATAGGACCAGGTACGGTATGATAAATGACAAAATCATCATTTCAAAACTCCATTTTCTATTTACTCGGGTTACCTTTGCATAATATTAAAATTTACTTGAGAATCTGAAACATTTAAGTGACAAAGATACAAAAAAATAAGGAATCAGGAGGGGGGCAGGTACTTTTACACCACACGTCTTCTAAGCCAAATGACTCTGATTAAATCCCAGATCACAGCGCTGTACATGACTTTGCATGTGCATCATGGTTTTCATTCACAGTTTACAGAAACATTTCTCAGTTGTGGATTTTTGACAGTCTGACATTCCAGTACATTATGTTCCCACTGTTCACTAAAAGCCCAGATTGTCATGAATGCAAACCAGAAGCTTATATAACTGCAAATGTATTTAACTGTAAATGAAAAACACATTTATGCAATAAAAACACTCTGTCAACACAACTGATTCACTCATTAGCATTCAGGCACCAGGCCCTGCAATGTTCCAGCTGCTGGGTTTTTATTTAAGCTCGGATCCCGTTTTAAGCCTGCGATGGGACTTTAAAATCACCGTAACTCCATGTACAACCAGTGACAAAAAACCCAGAACTGCCTTAATCAACTGCATTTTAGACAAAATACATGTGTTTAAAACGAACCTGCTTCAATAGAACACCCAAAAAAACTGACAATGCATTCAATGCTGATTCATTTGTTGCTACATTTTAGTCACTATGTTATATTAGCATTTAGTGTCCTGCTCTAATGACAACATGAGAATAAAATGATCATAAATCCAGTTTGTAATCTGTGTCTTCATCTGAAAACAGTATATTCTCTGGACAGTCGGGTCAGTCTGGTGGTGTATCCACAGCACGGGGAATGCAGGATTTCCTCCCAAACCGTCATATCCATAGGTGAACATGCATTTGTTCCCACATGATAAAATAGTTTGATTTTATTTATTTGACATGCAACTCCTGAGTCTCTGCAAAAACACAATCATTTGTAGAATTTTCATTGTACACTGGGTAATTTTTGTTATGATTTTATTATTTTTTTCTATTGTTTTGTTATTTTTATTTTTTTGTGGTTCATTTCCTTCATTGTTTTATTTATATTGCTGCTTATTTGCTTTATTTTCTTGATTATGTTGCTGCCTGTTTCCTTCATTTGCTCTTGGTTCATTTCGTTACTTGATTTGTTTAGTCTGTAGCTTATTTTGTTTTTTTGTTGATGATTTTGTTGGATTTTGTTCATTTTATGGATTATTTTGCTGCTTATTTTGTTAATTTTTGATTATGTTGTTTGTTGTTCATTTTCTTGATGGATTTGTTTACTTTGTTAAATTTTGTTTATTTTGTTGATTATTTTGTTTATTTTCATGATGAATTTGTTTTTTGTTTAATTTCTCTATATTTGTTCATTTTTCCCATTAATTTGTTCGTTTTGTTGGGTATTGACTTGATTTCTTTGTTCTATTTGTTGCTTATTCTGTCATTGTCATTATTTTGTGGCTTCATTTATTTTGTTTCTTATTTGTTCATTTTCTGCTGTTTTCTCAAGTACTTCTCTTATTTTGCAGGATATTTTTGCTGCTGTTTAATTCTGTTTTGGTTGGTTGCTTATTTTGTTCATTTGATTTAATTTTGCAAATGTCAAACTACATTTAGTTGATTGTTTGGTCATCTTGTGAGTTACTCATTTCTTTTTGGTTTGTTTTGCTGCTTTTCTTTTTTGTGGATAATTTTGCCCATTTTTTCTTATTGTGGTCATTTTTGTTCATGTTGTAGGTTATTTATTTTTTATTTAATATTCAGTCTTATTATTAGACTTTTGTGGATTCATTTACAGTAAAAATGTAGACATTCTGACAGTTTATAATGAGTTTTGCTCTCTTTTTTGGGTCCTTATGCTCACTTTTGTTCAGTTTGTTGCTTCTTTTGTTCATTTTTACTCATGATCCAGAGATGATTGACATACAACAAAAAGAAAACCTACATCATTGACAACATCCACTCTCATCATACTGAAATGAGACACGATGAATAAAAAACAACCCACTGTAATAATTACAGCAGTCTTTAAATACACTGTCATTGCCACAGGTTACATAATGATGCTTAGGTCTCTGTTTTTGATTGTGGAAAGCATGCTGAGAAATGGGAAACTGTCTGCAACCGTGTTTATTTTGGGGTGTATTGTGTGTACTGTTTGAGCAGAACAGTGCAAACATAAATGTGCACACACTCTTGCACACACAGGGCCCCCCTGCTCTGCAAACAGCCTGTGAGCTTTTCTGATTTCCCCAACGTCTGTCTCTGACTCAACAGGCTTTGCATTAGTACCTTTGCCAGCTTACCTACTTATAGTTTTTCTATTTTGTGTGTGTTTCTTTCTCTCCTTTCATTGCTCACACCTCACTGAACCCTCATCGCTGCTTGTCCTTCCCCGATCCCCCTCCCCATCCAGGCCCCTTCTCCGAGCGGGAGGCAAGGTGTTGACCAGATGGGAAGTGATGTTACAGCATCACACTGTTAGAGAACAGCTTTGAGGTATGGGACCTGCTCTCTGCCATATCCCATAATAGAAAGGAAATGAAGCCCTAGATAAGGGCTGCTGCTGTCTCCTTGATAACCTTGAAATGATTTGCACACTAAGTAATATACATACAGTACGACTGAGCCAGTCACTGGCCCTGTTAAAGGCCAAATTTAAGAAATGGCCTGTGTTCTCAATGAGTGCTTAGTTTGATAATGGGCTGCTGGTATTGGAAATGTACAGGAAAGGACACCGTATTGAGACACATGTAGCCAAAGCATAACATCACTGAACAAGAGTGAACATTATAAGACATAAAACAGAAAAAAAGAAACTAGTCATCAAAGAACTAATCAACAAATTAACAAAAATGAAACAAAATGATCTGGAAAGAGGGTGACATGGTGGTGCAGTGGGTCACACTCGTGCCTCACAGCTACTGTAGAAGGTCCTGGGTTCAATCCTTTCTGTGTGGAGTTTGCATGTTCTCCCCCGTGTCTGCATAGGTTCTCTCCGGGTTCTCCGGTTTCCTCCAAAAACATGCACTAGGGGTTAGATGAGTTGGGTATTCTAAATTGTCCATAGTCATGAATGTGCGTGTGAACGGTTGTCTGTCTCTATATGTCAGTCCTGTGATGAACTGGCGACTCATCCAGGGTGTACCCTCCAGCACCCCCCCCCCCAACCCTCACGAGGATTAAGGCATAGAAAATTGATGGATGGATCTAAAAAGAACAAAATCAAGAAGATAATGAAAAACTGAGAATTGGAGGAGGATGTTAGATACAACAGCTTTGTCTGCTCATCCTGACTCAGCCAACTCATCCTCTCTTGGCTCTGTCCTGTATTTTCTATCTTTTTGTTTATTTTGTTCATTTTATTTGTTTACATTATCCATTTTTGATTTTACACCTGGCCATTGGTTAGGAACAACTCAGGTAGCACATGGTTTTTGTTACCTTTTTTATTTTCTCCACTGTTGCATTCACTTTGTCAATTTTGCTCTTCATGGATGTTGGATGATGGATGGATGGTGGTGATTGGATGAATGAATGGATGGATGATGAATTGAAGGATGGATTGTAGGAAGATAGAAAGACTGGTGTGGATCCAGGAGTCACTTTCTTTAACATTGCAGAATAGGGCCTTTTTAAAATATTTGGTAATACCACAGCAATTAATGCATGGATTTTGAATGCAATTCAGGGATATTTAGGAGGGGGCATCTATGTATACATTCAGTTAGGTGCAGATCCAAATAAATATCCAGCTTTAGCAGAAACACTTATCTTTTATTGTGCATTTTGACAATGCACATTAAATTTCTTGATGAAAACACCTCAAATTTTGAAAAATTTTGAAATTTTGCATTAAAAACTTTGGTGCTTAAATGAGGTGGTAAAGTGTGATGTACCTGAAACAGTAAATGTGCATCAGCTGATGGAAACTTGAACCGAATGATAAATGTAAAAATGTGGAAATGATGATGGCCACTTGAATTGGCAGCAGCTCAGCTCCTAAGTTCATCTAATAGCTTAGCCAAGGCTATAGCACGATCCCTTAAACATGTCCACATAAGGACACAGCGAGGCTATAATAACAAGCTGCAGAGCACACAGCTGGAGGAGAAAACCTACAAGGTTTTCCATTTTCTTCATGTTTGCAGTAACAGTCTGCAGACAGCTTTAGACCAGCGCTTTTTAAAATGATGTTAAGTTTGTTCGCTGCTACAGGCTTTAAAATCTCGTGCCCTCATTTGTTTGCTGTGATTAAACACCTCCCGAGATTTGCAAAAGGTAGCTGATGTAAATTAATACATATGCACATTTTCTGTTGAATTTCTAAAAACTCTCTTCAAATATTCAAACATGGGTCATATTTAATAGTAGAAATGAACAACAGTTATAGACTTATTGCCAATTTCCCATAGGTACAGCAGACATGTTTCCCATTACTTTTGTTTACCTAGTGTATAGTTTCTCCTTTTTATGATAAATGCAATAAAAACAAGTAAAACCTAGTGGAATAAACAATAAGGAAACAGACAGTGCTGATGACTCAAACACAACTGAGCAGAAATGTGCAAAAGGAAAGAGTGTGCTTTTCATTGAATATGCTCAATCTACTAAATATCAACCAAGCTGCATAAGCGGGTGATTGACGCAGACCTGAACAGTGTCCAGCTTCCTGCGACTATACTGAATTATTTCAATGTCTCCTCACGCAGCGTCTGGGCTGATGCTCACAGGACTGATTAACTGAGCAGCAGATCAGAGCAGAGCTGCCAGAGCACATCACTCAAACATTTAAAGCTAATTAGTAGTATACCATGCAAAGCACAGCGGTCCAAAGTATACATAAATAAAATTACAACTAATGATAAAGGCTCCTCATGCGCGGATTAGAAATACATGACTAATCTGAACACGGATGCTAATAATTCTCAATGTGATCCTCTGCGTCCAAACAGATCACCTGACCTTTGTTCACAGTGAGAGCATCTCTCTACACTGATGATGTTTTTTTTAACTGGAGAAAAACAAAGCAGCCCAGGCCAACTCATCTTTGCTGCCAACTGACAATTCTCATTCTGTAATGCTATTCATTTATGCTCCCCTTAGTGCACTGTTCTGGCTAATGTAGGTCTTTTAATTTCCATCCTCTGTGTGTGTGTGTGGGTTTGTCAGTGCCTATGTAGGATGTTTATGTCCTAACCGCATTAAGGCTTATTTGTCTCATGGGTTCTGGTTTGCATTAGCTCTAGTCTCATCCATCAGAATAAACAATACATGAAGAAATGTGCGGCGTATTCCTTTCAGATTAGTTAATGTTTTTCTAATGCAGTGAAGACCTGTTGGAGACACTGTAGGCGGTGAGGGCAGAGCTTTCATTTGATCGTAGGGGGGTATTTTTAGTCGGGTGTCTCTGGATTCTCCTGGAAATTCTGCCCGTTGAACTCTATGGCTTTTCAGATGAATTGTTCAGGCATTAATTTGAGCCTTTACTGCACAAAAAAGGGACAAAATAATGAAGAAAATTAGCAGGAAAGTGTGCACAATTGATAGAATCCATCCATTTTCTACCCCTTAATCCTCATGAGGGTGGTGCTGGAGCCGATCCCAGCTGACTTGAGTGAAGGCAGGGTACACCCTGGATGAGTCGCCAGTTCATCGCAGGGCTGACACATATGGCGCTTTTCCACTAGTACCTA
>JAQQAE010003220.1:0-20627 GCA_029823295.1 Pseudamia nigra | reverse complement strand
GCACACCAGCTACTGTACCATGCTACAGCCACACCACCACCAAGACCACCACCACACACATGCTCCCAGGCCACATGTCCAGGTTTTCCACATCAGACACACTCACATGTGCAGTCCCAACACACACAGTGGGAGCTTTGTTTAAGTGCACTGCATGTGTGTGTATGTATGTTTGTGTGTTGTACTTGTTCATTAATGTGCCTCTATAAATGTGGTGTCACCTGTACATACTGTTAAATAATGCACCATCATTATCTGATTTCATGTATGCAAACATTAAAATATGAATCTGTTATCAAATTTGAATTATATCTCTGGAGTCTCCTTAGAAACCAAACAAAAATAGAAAATAATGATCAAGTATGTCCATAATAATATGAAGAATAGTAAATAAATCCACATATCATAGCATTTTATGTATTTTAATGCAAAAAATGATGAGATTTATGAGAATTTTGTTTTCATTTGTTCATTTTGACTAAATCCGGCAAAAGCCAGTGTACCCTATCTCAACCAAAATAACACAAACAACCAAAAAAGCAACAAAATGGACAAAATGGAATGAAATGTACTACGGTGAATTGGTAATCTATCAGTGTGTGACAGGAAGTTATGAAGATAACAGGAAATTAAGAAAATAATCAAGAAAATGAACAAATATTGCAATTGAACTAGCAAACATCAACAAACTAAACAATGAAATTTAAAAAGGGGGAAATTCCATTAAATGAACAGAAATAAACAAAATAATTAGTAAAAATACACACAAAAAAGGAAACTGAATAATTCCCAAAGTGATTGATGCACATGAAATTAATAACACATGTTCAGCTGGTTTGATAAGTCTGGATATAGAAATGATTCTGAAATTGTGCAGCTTTTGGAGTGTATAAGTATGAGGACACGAACAGGTGTTAAGCTGCTAAAACCCCAGACATTGGTCCAGGAGGGGCTAAGTTATGACACACAGACACATAAAGACATCATGCAGACCCCACCTGCTGTTGTCTGCAGAGGATTAGAGATCTGTCCACATCACATCACAGCAGGACGCACACATGCACCGAGCAGAGGGTCTGAAACTGATCAAGACACACACACACACACACACACATACACACTCGTCCTATACACACATTGGAGATTCCCCAGAAGCCACTCAGGGTCCCATGTGGAGAGACTGAGCTGGCAGTTAGAGCTGGATGGTGATTTTGAATGATGATCATTTTTGAGATTGTTGAGTTATTTTCTTCCTTGTGAGAGTGCTTTGCATCTCTGAGACCTTTTTCTAACTTTGACTTTGATATATATCAGTATGAGTTCATCTCAACTCAGTTTGGTTCGCCTAGACTCAGAGTTTAGGACCTGTCTGATGCTTCTCTACAGACATTATAGCTCCACCTCTGCCCAGGTGGTTGGTTTTGCAATATAATGTAAATAATGTCCCACTGCACTCCATCAAGGAGGTGGTGGACAGAAGGATGTTAGCCAAGCTGACATCCATCATGGACATCACCTCCCACCCACTGCACCACACTGTGGAGGCCCTGAGCAGCTCCTTCAGCTGCAGACTGTTACACCCACAGTGCAGGAAGGAACATTACTGCAGGTCTTTCCTCCCCACAGCCATCAGACTGTACAACTCCACACAGTTCAATTCAATTCAATTTTATTTGTATAGCGTCAATCATAATCGCCGATTATCTCTAAGCACTTCACAATGTGAGGCCAAGACCTCATGACTACCGGTATACAGAGAGTAAACCCAGCAGAACCGCCGAGAGCAAGCCAAGTGCGACAGGGGGGAGGACAAACTTCTTTTAACAGAAGAGAAAAACCTCCAGCAAAACCAGCAGCTCAGGGTAGGCGGCCATCTGCCTTGACCAGTGATCTCATGTGGGCAATATTCTTTCCACAATCATAAAACACCCATATACTCATTCATATTCATATGACACTAATACTCTTGCTCAGTTGAGCTGTGCAAGTTTAAATATAGGCCTATTTTTCTCTGCACTTTAATCACTCATCACTAATCATTGTGTAAATAATCCCATCTGTAAATGATCCTGTGCAATTTGTACATAATCCAGCTCGAGTGCAATATTTCTTCTCTGATGCCCCTTATTTATTTATTTTTTTGTGTGTGTAAGATGTGGTAAAATTTGCTTGCACTTGCATGTGTGCACTATTATTTATTCTCTGTGTCAATGCTGTATGCTGCTGTTAGAAAGAAATTTTACCAGTGTGGGATAAAGTGTTATCTTATATATCTTTAAGTTACTTCAGTGCAACTGCAGCTATGACAACAGTGTTAATAGAAGAAACGTATGGCAATAAATTGTAACTTTAAAATAAAGTGTAGTTTCAAGACTTTTTCAGATATTAATATGGTTTTAGGCTTAAATTTAGGCTTAAAATCCATGGTCCTTTTTTATCAAGATAGAGGTGACTAGATAGCTTTGACATTTTTGATGACTTCCCACTTGCTCAGATCGGTGACCTGCAATGCAGCATGATGATACTCAGCGACACAGTGGCAATTCCGGACTGACCAATCAGTCATGATTCATAATATCTATGGTGTTGGATTGGCTCAATTGGAAGCACACCAAAGCAGAGACTAAAATACTCTGCCATAGCCCCACTAGGTCCCTTGCAGTGAAAATGCAAAAAAAAAAAACCCAAAAAACTGTGCTGTGCCAAGGAGAGGCAGGCTGATACTAACAGTGGCAACGTGGTTCTAGTGTGTGGGATTCTGACCACAAGAAAATTTGCATTTTTAAATGAAAGCTATAATTTCAGCATTTGGTATCCAAAAACATCTAAGAATATTAAATCTAAAATCTACTGCAGTCTGCAGGGGACCCAATGTAATCATCAGATCTGGGATTTTACATACAGTACATAATTTTGCCTAAGTGGCACTCAAATTGGTCGGGGGTGCATTTGCAACTTAAAACTGTAAGAGAAACAACATATGTCTGAAATAAACATCAAGTCATTACTCTGTGTTGATGAGGCCGAATAAACATTGCTTGTACGTCATACAATTAAGCTGGAAATAGGTGATGATAATAGCATCACATGGAATTTGGTTGTTTCATTTCCTCAATATAAATATACAAATCGAAAACATTTATGAAGGCCTGAGGAGAATCATTTAAATTTTTATACCACTGTAGTCATTATATGTGATTATATTCTATATGGCTGTATATTTAAGCTCTGTCTTTTAAACACATTTGTTAATACAATATGAAATCTATTAACACCTATTATAACAAAACATATACCTTAAATTTGTGTCTATTAAGCATTTAAACAGAATATAAACTATTACAGTATTTGCTGTAAGCATTCACGTGAAGCATCACTATACAGATGATAGTCTGTGTATGTCTGAGTCTACAGGCTGTGGACTGGATGTACAATAAATATGTACATGTAGTTCATCATTATATAAGTGTGGTCAGTTATCTTTCAACTGCTGACACCAACATGCACATTCACTTATACATACATAAACATGTACTAATGGCATGTAATGGTCATGTAATGGTTCCGCAGTAGGACATTTAATGTAACCCTTACTCTGCCTGGACTTTAAGTTCATATGACCTGTTGTGTTGGATGGAGGAGGAGTGCTACACAGAATGACACATGGTCCGGCCTGGACTCCCACAGAGTAATCCTCACATCAATTTAATGAGTTAACACACCCTGACCTCAATAACCCCGCACACACTCCAGCAATTACATGAGCTCAAAGACAGGAGAACTGATAATAAAAATATATAAAACACCAACTAAAACCAGCAACCACTACCCAAAGTCAGACTAGGAACACATTGAAGCAGAAACGTATAAAAGTAGACGCCATAAAGAGAAGTCAGACTGCTGTGCACCTGCCTCAGTGCCCCTCCCATATTCCCCCTTATCCATCTGCCTCTCTCTCTTCTTCCTCTTCTTCTGAATACCTCTTCCATTCTTTATCACCACACTTTTCTCCCTGCTACCCCACCCTTGTTGGGACTTTCAACCCAGTTTCCTCCAGTGAGCTGAATTTCAGCCCGTACCAGTGCCTTTGCTCTAACACCACTCTCCTCCTCGCTGTCTGCCTCCATATCACACACCACTGTGGCCTCCTCGGCTCCTTTCCGCCCCATTATGTCCCGTTACCTTATCAATACCAATCGATCCAGCCCCAGTTGGACGCTCCTGCTCTCTGTCCCTGTGCAACAAGCGCGCGGTTCTCTCCATCCACCCTTCCTCTGTCAATCTGGCCACAAACCCCTCTTTCCTCCCTTTATCCCGAGGTAAGATACTTACTTTTCAGATAAAGCATATTATGATAAATCGGCTGAACTCTGTGCGTGTGTGTGAGTGTGTATGCCTGAGGGTGTAACTGTCACACACACGTACACCATAAGCGCACAGTGTGTACACATAGACATACAAAAATACAGTGTGTGTATCAAACAACATGATGTCAGAGGTGCTCAACAACTGGAAAAGTGTGTGTGTTTAAATGAGAGGTAGGATGTGGTACACCTTTGTTTCAAATCAGTCAGAAATAAATAAGTGGATAACAAGTTTTTGCATCACAAAATCAACACAACAGTGAGTGATCTGAGAAATTGTGTTTCTTTGTGTAAAATGGCCTGAGTTCAGCTTTTTAGAGCAGTCTCTTTCTTGCAGTGATGACTAGAGTCAAACAAGCTCTGCCTGAGAGGTTGAACAATGCATTTAAACACAAAACTGATTTTGGAAAATACAGTATCACACTGTTATAAAAAGTTATGAAAGACATGCATTGTCACTTTTTGAGAGCTACAACACCATACTTTACATCTTAGTTCACTGAATGATGCACAGATACATGTTTGCTAATGAAATTCTGTGACGGAAATAACAGAGCATATGGCCAAATGTCGTCCAGTGAAGTGGGATGGAAGTTAAGGTCAACAAGGGGAATAAAAGAGTTTGGAGAAAATGAAAACTAAATGAAAATACAATGGCTGCGTCTGCCTCTGGGACGTGTATGCTTGTTTCAGAATGGGATGTTTATGAAATGCTGTGTGCATATTTGTGTGTATTCATGTCTGTGTGTGTTAGTGGTTGTGTGAGTGTGTGTAGGAGTATAGATTAGATGGACTAAGCCTCTTATGTGCTGGTTGTCCTTAATTTGCTGCTGCTCTGGGTCCTAGTGTATCCAAATTACCAGCCGCCCTTCAGTTTTCCACACAAACAACCCAGAAAACATCACGTCATGTAACTATTACATACATGTCTAAATCTTAAAGAGCATTAATATAGATGCTAGGGTATTTCTTTAATTAAGTAGCCTACTGTAATAAACATATGATGACTGACTCAGATGTTTCCTAATAAAGAGGACCATTTTCATTAACCCCTGTAAGCAAATCATGAACTGTTTTAGGAACATTTTGACCTTTTACATTTAAAAAAATCACGACCTCCAGCTGTGTATATTAGTGCATTTGTAACTATGTTGGACGATAGTATTTTTATGAATTTAGACTTTATGTTGCAGTGATATGAACACTCAGGCCTATGGTTATGCATAGCTCGTCCACCCTCATTGCAAGAGAATGAACAGTAGCAGTTTCTTATTTGATATCTTAATTTTTCCATAATTGCCATTTTGTCCAAAGAAGGCTGATTTTCAGTCCCTGTACAATTTTAAACCTGCTTCATTGTTACCATAGTGACTTTACCTAAAGACACAAACTTAGAAAAATGCACCGTAAACTCACCTAGCATCTCATATTTTGTTTATTTTGTTAGATTTGTATTTATTTAACTGAAAATATATTCACATCATTATTACAATGTCTTATACTTTATTTCACCCTTGTTGTTAAAGCCAGACTGGCATTCACAACAGAATATCAAAAAGAACAAAATAATCAAAGAAATGAGCAAAAATGACTAAGAAAATGAACAAAAATGAACACAAAATGGACACAAATGAAAAGAAATAAGAGAATCATCAAATATGAACAAAAAATACACAAAATAACTAGATAAATGAGCCAAAATTAACAATGATGAGCTGAACAAAAATGAACCAAACAATGCACAAAACTATAGTAATAATAATATAATAATAATTGGAAAATTAACAAAAATGAACACAATAGCCAAGTAAATACTTAAAAGGAACGAAATATCACAAAAATAACAATTGTGAAGAAAATATTAAACAAGCTCTGTAAAAATTTGCAAAACAATACACATAATCCAACAAGTGAACAAAAATGAACAAGAAAATGGGCAAAACTGAACACAATCAAGAAAAAAAAAACATAAAATAATGACAGTTAGCAAAGACAAGCAAAATAATGCGCAAAAAGTAATCTGATTTGTGAACAAAAGCGAACGGGAAAGTGAACAAAATCCATAGAATGAAGAAAATAACTGCAAAAAATGATCAACAATGAAGAAAAAATAATAAAACGAGCAACGCAGTGCACTAAATATTTGGATAAATGAACAAAAATAAGCGCTAAAATTACAACATGAAAAGAATCATAAAAATTAACAGTTATGAAGAAAACGAACCCAAATGAGCCCTAAACAATCCATGGAATAATACGTGGAACCCAATGGGGGGAAAAAAGTTTCCACTGCTCATTTTAGGTCCCGAGGTTTGGTAGCGGTTCATGCTCAGCTAACATCTGCATTATACAACCAATTACAAACCGCAATAAAAATGCAGATAGAGACAAATCGTTATTTTGCATCGTGGGTTGTACTGGTTTAAGACTGTTGATATTGTTTCAAATGACTGATAGACAACATATAACGCCGTCTGACGAAGGGGGAGCAGGTGCCCACGTTGCGCGTGCACAAGAGTGTTGAGCGTGCGCCGCGCAAGACATAAGACGTGATGTGTGTGCCGTTCCCGCCATTTCCCCTGCGGCGCGTGAGGTCTGCAGACATCCATCTGACTCAGCTACATGTCCTGCTGCTGCTCAGTTTAATTAAGGCTGAATGAGAAACTATCGACGCCCAAAAAGACAAACAAAAAAGGCGTACCTGGATGTGGAGCAGGCGCCGCGAGGCATCCACGCGTCAGAAGCAGCGCGCGAGGCCCGACTCAGTGAACGCGCACACCTGGGCAGGTTGTTGAGTTTGATTTGAGATTTTACAAACGGGGAAACACGCCGCTAAAGTCTCTCTGTAGCTCTGTGTGTGTCTATATCTCCGCTTTGGCTTTACACAGCTAGATAAACCCCTTATACAGTTTGGGCTACATGGGTCCGTATGTGTGTGTGTGCGCGCGCGTGTGTGTGTGGATTTTGAACTACTAAGAAATCCGATTCAATTAACAAGCGCAGAGAATCGGCTTTGGACGCGGGGAAATTGTCTCGGGTGGACAAGGGCTGCACCGCAGAGGACGAGGGACAGGCCTCTCTGACTAAAGTCAACAGACATCATAAACCATTCCGTCTGTCAGCCAAGTCCACAAAATGAGAACACTGAACAAAACAACCCCCAAAATGAGTACAATTACCCAGAAAATAATCAAGAATTTTATTTATTTGTTTGTTTGTTTGTTTGTTTATTTCGAACATGGCAAAAACCAGAAATGAAAACAGGCAATAACAACAAAAGTAAAAGTACAAAAAGAACAGAAGTTACATCTGTCAAGATTAAATATGTTCGAAAAGGAGAAGGAAGACGTTAAAAACTTATTTAATCTTACCCCTGTTCTATATTACTTGTCTGTCATGAATGCAATATATTCCTTTGTCCAAATACAGACATATATACATACATATACAAATTACACACACAATACATATTAGATAACAATTACTGCATCACAGCTCTTATGTCATACAATACTGCAATACTGTCTTATATTTATCTACACAAAGAAAATTTTCATTTAACATTTGTACAGTTTACAGTAATATATTCACCAAGTACATAATATTCCACATGCAACCAGTATATAAGTGCATGTAAAATATTACATGCATTCACTTTATCCACACACATACAATATTTAACCTGATCTGTGTTTAGCCTCCTCTTCACTGTACCTTTGAAAGATAAATTTACCAAATATTAACAACATGAAGTAGACATTCAAGGATTTTGATAAACATTTTCAAAATAACCCCAAAATTAACAGAATAGCCAAGAAAATCGAGAAGGATCATCCACAAACTAAAACGAACAAAAACATGAAGAAAATGAAGAAATTAATTAAGAAATAAATAAAAATGAACAAAACAACCATATAAATGGCGAAAAATAGCTACGGATTTTTTAATCAGATGAAGGGAACAATCAAGACGAACATCATTTTGATGTAAAAAAAAAATAAAGCGAAGCAAACAAAACTATGTAGAAAATGAACGAAAAAGAACGAAGCTGTTAAGTTTAAATGAAGAAATGAAATAGAAAATGAACAAAACAATCCAGAAAAATTCACCGAAATGTCAAGGAAATAAACGAAAACGAACAAAGCGATTAGTAAAATAGACAATATAATGAAGTAAATGAAAAAACCAATTAGAAACACAAATACTCAAGACAATGAACCAAAAATGAACTCAGCTGTCAACAAAACAACCATAAATTTGTAAAATAATCAAGCAAGTGAAGAAAATAATCACAAAAAAATGAACAGTTCAGCAAAAATAACGCAGAATACGAACAAAATTTAACAAAGTAATAAACAAGTCAGCGATGCGGGGAAAAAAAGTTTCCAAACGTACTTAACGTTTGGGAAAAGCATCTGTAAATAATGGCGCTAATCCCAGAGGAAACATCAGCTGTGGAAATCAATCAATCAATCAATCTTTATTTGTATAGCGCCAATCATAATCGCGAAATATAGGAAAATAGAAAATATGACTATAATAATCCGCGATAGTTTCATTCCCTGAAAGCCTATTTTACCCTTTATTTTTGCTTGTTTAATTGCTTTAAATTGATAATTTCTTCTTTTTAAAGCTTTACTTCTAAGCTATTTTAACATGGCTATAATTAATTTCATTCATAACAATTAGCCCATACTGAAAGGAGATATTATTATTATTATTATTATTATTATTATTATTGGAGAGTGAATAAATGGGCCGGAGGGAGCATGTTGGGGATCAGAAGGGGATTTAAAAACAGAACAACGCGGTCTTTGTGCTGCGTTTAATCCGGTCTGCATGTTCCCCTTCTCTCTGCTCAGGGTCTACCAATTATTTCTGAAAATGGTTCTTCACAGTCAAACGTCCCTTAAACTTGATCATATTGCTGAAACTCTGAAGGGACCGTGTTTTAGTCTTTTGTTTGGTGTTTCAGGCCTTTTTTATGACTGTATGAAATGAAATTATTTTTCATCCTACTTGTCTTTTATTTGGTGCTATAACAAGGCCCAACATTTCGGTCTTTAACACCATTGTTTTAGTTTTTTATTCTTGTTCTTTCTCTGTTTCTGCAGTTTTGTTATTTTACTTCTGTGTCTTTGATGACCAAGATGGAAAACGAATTCGACGCGCCAAATAAGACGCCAGTGCGCTAAAATTGTCGTCTCGCATTTAATACCTGTCTAACATACATTACGGCAGTATGTGCGTCAGTGACACACACACACACACACACACACAGATATAGAGAGAGAGAGAGAGAGAGAGAGAGAGAGAGAGAGAGAGAGAGAGAGAGGGAGGGAGGGCTCTGGGTGTCTACTTGTAAGAAGTTACTTGTAATTAGCCAGCCTCTGCGTGCTGGCCTCACTTGTCCATTCTGCAGATCCACATCCTCCTCGGGGACCAGGTTTCCTCAGGGGCCCCGAACCCTCTCAACAGGCGTCGACACCGACCCACCGACCCACCGACCGTCCCGTCAGTATCTTGTTGTTTTATATCTGTAGTTTTTTGGCTAATTTACCTGGCGACTTCAGTGCGTAACATAATTACGCACGGCTTGAATGGAGAACTGCGTTGTGCCACGGGTCGTTTTTATTTAAGTTTGAACATTTTGGCATGTAGTTTATTCGTTTGAAGTGTAGTTTATTCGTTTGAGTTGTTGTTTTACATGTTATAGTAAATATAACAAGTGTAAAAGACAGACAGTGTGTGGGTTTGCGCTTCAGGATCAAACAGGTGTAAAGTGGCAACGCATCACTTCTCCAGCTTGGAGCGCAGACGCCTCAGTCAGACTATCAGAGGAGACAGAGACAGCAAGAAGGAACCAAAAACAAGAACGAAGTGGAAAACAACCCAGGGGCAAGAACAAATACAGGGAGGGTTTGAAAAAAGGAGAGAGAGAGATAGAAAGAGAGAGAGCGAGAGAGTGAGACACCCCCTGGAGACTAGCTCGGAGAACCGGCCCCCGGTCAGCGAGAAGGAGAGAGAGAGTGAGGGAGTGAGGGAGTGTTTTAAAGCAGACAGGAGGCATGATGTCCTACATTAAGCAACCCCATTACGCCGTGAACGGGTTAACGCTGTCCGGCCCGGGCATGGATCTGCTCCACACCGCAGCCGTTGGATACCCCAGTAAGTACAACCACATACAACTGCATATTTTTACTCAATGTAATGTATGTTTTCTTTTGTAATATGTCCACTTTGAAATGCAAGGAGTGGTGGTCTAGTCTGCGTACGTTGGAAAAGGAAAAATCCACACGTCCAGTTTGCCATTTAAATTTCAGACTTAATGCCTGTGATTCTTCAGGATGGGAGCATGTGTTCACTTGACCTATAAATTCAGCGGATTATAGTCATAAAACAATAAAAATGTGTGTGAATGGAAATGCAGCCTGTTCTCACACAGACTTACTGTAGCATCCAAACACACTCCAATCTGTTACTGTACATGTAGACTAACCTATTTACACAGGATGCGGATTGTATTTATTCTGACGCCACGGTGTTTTTTTTTTCATGAATGAATTCCTCTTCGATTGTTTTGATGCCTCCATCTACATCTGTCATCTGTGACAACAAACTAGTTGTAGAAGTGACAGACTCTGGCACCAGCGGCAGAACGTCAGCTGTTAAGCTTGGCCTTTTCTGCGCACATTCGCGTTTGTGGAATTTTATAAGGAGGAAGAAGACAGGCGCTTTGTAACTGCACGTTTCGATTTGAGCAAATTCAGCCTATAGAAAACGACATCTGTTACATTAGTGCATTTTAAAATAAGCCACTGTTTCACGGCATTCTGTGGATCACGCGCACTGTTTTGCTCCAATTTTTTTCAACGAATCTATTACATTGTATTCATTGATTCACGCAAAAGTTCTGAAATGTTCACTTGATTTGAAAAAAACGTCCTGTAGCACTGATTCTTTAAACACACATACTGCTCTTCCGAGTTCGAATCGTGCTGAGAGAGAATTGGGTAAAAATACGAAATTTATTTCTTCTAACGAAACCTTTCTTTTTGCCTAGAATTCAATAATAATAATACAAACAATAATAATAACGCGCTTTTCACCACAGGCACTCCGCGAAAACAGCGTCGGGAGCGCACGACCTTTACGCGTGCACAGCTGGACATCCTGGAGGCTCTTTTTGCCAAAACCCGATACCCAGACATCTTCATGAGAGAGGAGGTGGCCTTGAAGATAAACCTACCCGAGTCTAGAGTCCAGGTCATACTTCAAACCACACCGCCACACACAATAAAAACAATAAAAAGTGATTTTATTGTGAGAATGTTAAACTAAAGGAAGACATTCGTGTGTGCGTTAATGATAGTTATTTCCTTTTTTCCCAATAAAGGGAAAACCCCTGCAAAATAGCAAACAGTAGCCTTTACCCCTTTTCATTACTTGTTCATTATTTGTTCATTACTTTATTTTGATTAAAATACTAAAGCCTCACAGTTTTTAACTTGTCCTAAAATATTGTTATTTTACTTTAGTAGTGCATCCTGTATCAACCCAGATTAAAAATATGGGCATTTATTCCTATAACAAACACAGAGTCAAATGTATCCCTGTTGAAATGCAT
Source organism: Pseudamia nigra (assembly GCA_029823295.1). Lineage (NCBI taxonomy): Eukaryota > Metazoa > Chordata > Actinopteri > Kurtiformes > Apogonidae > Pseudamia > Pseudamia nigra. The sequence continues at coordinate 8,636 of JAQQAE010003220.1, read as the reverse complement.
AGAAAATATATTGAACATTATACGTTTTTAGGCAACAGCATTAGTTTGTAAGTGATTGAAAGACATGTCACAATTTTTCAACAATTTGCAGTGGATAAGAGACAAAGATTCACGAGCCAAACAAATATTTCATAGTATTTGTTTGCATTACACATTTTCAGTCATTTTAGACTGATTTGTACTGATGAACATGTCAGGCACCAAGTTTTCTTAAAGCTTACTTTTAACTAGTCTTAAAGTTTAAAATGTAATTAAAAAACAGAATAAAACACGGTGATGATCAAAATCACTTGAGACATTACTTTGGGAAGAGAATTGTTTGATACCATGACATATTTGTGAAACAGAAATGGTGCTTGGGTAAATTAAACCTGTTTGAGGTATGTAACAGATCCCAGTAGTTCTAGTGTTAAAGTAATATAGAAAAACAAAAAAAACAAAAGATACTCTGTTATCCTTCAGGTCTGGTTCAAGAACCGTCGTGCCAAATGCCGTCAGCAGCAGCAGCAGAGCACAGGCCAGTCCAAACCTCGGCCCCCGAAGAAGAAGTCGTCTCCTGCTCGCGAGACAAACACTGAGGCCAGTGTCAACGCCACCAACGGACCCTACAGCCCTCCACCGCCTCCTCCAGGCACTGCCATTACTCCTAGTTCCAGCTCAGCCAGTGCCACAGTGTCCATCTGGAGCCCAGCCTCCATCTCTCCACTGCCTGACCCCCTATCTGCCTCCACCACCCCCTGCATGCAACGCACCACCACTTACCCCATGACCTACACCCAGGCCCCTGCCTACAGCCAGAGCTATGCTGGTTCCTCCTCCTACTTCACCGGCCTGGACTGTAGCTCTTACCTTTCCCCCATGCACCCACAGCTGTCTGGCACTGGGGGAGCCCTCAGTCCCATCACAGCCTCCTCGATGGGTGGACCCCTTAGTCAGTCCCCTGCCTCTCTCTCCTCGCAGGGATACACCGCCGCCTCACTGGGCTTCGGGGCTGTTGATTGTCTAGACTACAAGGACCAAGCTGCCTGGAAGCTCAATTTCAATGCCACTGACTGTCTGGACTACAAAGACCAGAACTCCTGGAAGTTCCAGGTCTTGTAAATAGCAAGAGAGGGGGAGTGGGGAGTGGGGAGGGATGGGTCCATGGGGGAAGAAATGAGTAATCAAATGTAGTAGAAGTGAGGTGAACAACCCTAGGTTACTTTTAGTGTGATCAGATCAAGGAAGAGAACGTGGGACACAGAAATCAACTAAGTGATCTGAAACTAATCAGCTAAAAATCTTCATTCATTAGGAAAACAAGAGTGGAAACAGTGTAGCAGGTGTTTCCACTGACTGTTGGTTTGATGATTGTGACTGTAATGGACAGTGAGGAACCATGCAAAGGAATGTGAATGAAAAGGATCCATGAATCACAAAAATATAACATTCCTGCCCTTGTTCAGAGAATAAAAAGAATAAAATTACTCTTGCTTGACATAAAATGCATAAAAACACTGCATGGTACTGTTCAGGAAGGCAACGTGCACAACAAAAACTTCTAAATGCACCCCTTTTGTCTTCTGACTTAGTAATAGAACTTTTGTGCATTCATTTTGTTTCATTGTCTTTTATTTGGAACATATTTGAAACTGTGCTTTGAAATTTGTCGCACATCACACTTCACTGTAAAACTGTCACAGATGAGTCAGAAAACACACATTTCCTGTTCCAACTTAAAGATTTAGAATCTTGAAACTGTTGTGACTTAAAACCTTTTTTTTTCTGACTTTGCGATATAACCCTTATGCATTATTTTTAATTGAAAGAGCAGGTTTTATTATCCTTTTCTCAAACCAGGCAAGAGTCATCACCTGGTGTGTAAAATTGCTCTGAAATTGAACATTTTGTTAGAAAAGCCCAGATTATTTGCCACTTCTTCCTTCCCAGGCTGTCTTGAATTTGCTGTGATGTTTCTCTTGCGAAGCTGCTTTTCATCAGCAACTCTCCAGCTGATGATCCCTGGTAGCCTTGTCTTGTACGAGTCAAACCCCCTGCAGGCTGTGTGAGATGACATTAGAGATGGTAGTTAGTCACAGAGGAGACTGCAGTATAAACCTGTTGCCTTTGGTTGTAATCTTTAGCGGAACAGCTTACACATTGTTAGTTTAATAGGATCACTTCCACACAATCTGGGCAACAATGCTCACTTTGTAGCTGTGGACATCCAGTCAAGTCTACTTTTCCCCACAGAGTCTCACTGTGCTTGCATGAGGGTAGCGTCTGGCTGATCGGTAAAGCTGTGTCTGACTCTATGAATGAGCTACTTTTGTCTTTTTTGGTTCATCAACTGCTCGACTGACTTTGGAGAAGACTGCACCAGAGAAAGGGAAGGGCCTGGGCCACCTTGCAGCCCCCCCGCCCCCCTTTGCACAGATTGACAGTTGGGTGCCTCTCTGTGCTCCAACCTGTAAAGATGTGATGGGTACCTATTTGTGTGTTTTATGTATTGTTTGATTTTTTTGTATTAGACTTAAACTATATTATGTTTATTTGAAAATCTGTGAATTCGTTAAAGTAAAAACTGTGGTAATTTGTTCTGAAGTTGCTATTATTATCAGTATTATTACAATTATCATTACTATTAATATTTCGTCAGATGACATGGATGTTGCTAATATACTTTTTGTCGTTCTTTTGTAAATATTAAAACTTGAAAATGCAATCCTGTCTGGTATGTTGTTACATATTCAGGCACTACGTCCAACAGAATCTCTCTCTTTTTGTTAATTTCTAGGAAACTGCCAACTTTTTGTTTGTCTCTATATTTTTCTGGTTTCTGCTTTTTTTCAAACTCAGGGTTTTGTCTGATAAAAGTAGCAGCAGGATACCATGTCGTTCATGCTTCTTCATCATTCACTGTACTTTTATCTTTTACATTACAAATATCTTTACTGCTTATTTTCTGACATCTTATTTTTTTATGTTCTTTGTCTCCTGTGTTTGACCAGTTTCATCATGATCATGCCAGTTAGCTCTTATGTTTCTGAGACCTTAAACAACTTCATTAAAACTTACTGGATCAGAGTTTATGACTTTGCCTTTAATTAAAAAAGGATTTACAGTGACTTTGCATTCCAACGCATAAAACTGTGTTTCAGATAGTGCACAGAGTAGAAAATCTCTATATAAAATTGTTGTATCACTGGTGTATGTATGTATGTGGACTCAGGCGAGTTGACCACAGAGTCTCATCTCCTGCATGGTGATGCCACATTACCTGGAGAGCGCATCTAATCTCACTGATTCCCTGACAATCTAAAAGGTCACCGGTCAATATAAGCTACATATTTGTTGCTGCCCATCTGAGCCATGACCAAAATATAAATAAATCCTTTTTTATGGCAACAACATCATGCCATATTTAACGTGTGTCTCTGTCTAGTAATGTAATAAAAATAAGTAGAGAAAAAAACAAATAAAGCAAATCACACTAAAAATGTAGTTTTCAAAAAAGTTAAGCTGCTGTGTAAAATGTAAATACAATCAGAATGTGATGTTTCGCTGAAACACCATAAATATCTGAGAAATGTAATTGCTTTTTCAAAATTTTACCCATTTGGATTAAATGTTAGCAACATTTTTCAAAAAGGTTTCTAAAAATGATGTGGTTAAAAACAGGCGTGGTGGAGCATCTCACAATTAAACAGGCAACATGACGGGGAATAAAGAGAGCATCTCAGAGAGGCTGAGTCTTTCTGAGGTAAGGATGCTGAGGGGTTCACCACTCTGTGAAAGACTGCAAATAATTTTCATTTTCTACCGTTTATAATATCATTAAAAGGTTTCAGAGAATCTGAATAAATCGCTGTACACAAGGGACAAGGCTGAAAAGTACTACTGAGTGATTTTTGGATCCTCAGATGGCACTGCGTCAAAAACATGATGACGTGATTCTGTAGTGGACATCACTGCATGGCCTCAGGAGAACTTCAAGACACCAGTGTCTGTGAACACTTTTCAGTTCTTCACTCCATCCACAAACAACAGCTGAAACTCTAACTTGCAAAGAAGAAACTTTAACAAAGGCCTTCAATGCCACTGCCTTCTCTGGGCATTTAAGATGGACTGAGGTGAAGTGTAAAATTGTCCTGTGGTCTGATAAGTCAGAACTTTGGAATTCTTTTGAAGCTCATGGATGCTGTGCACTCAGGGCTATTGAGGAGTGGGATCATGTGCCTTGTTATCAGTGCTCAGTTTAAAAAAAAAGGGAGGAGCTTGTTTATTTCAGTAAGACAATGACAAACCACATTCTGCAAGTATTCCAACAACATGGCTTTATAGCAAAAGAGTCTGGGGATAAACTGCCCTGTTGCAGTCCTGATTTGTCACCTATTGAAACTGTTTGGCACATTCTTAAAAATATATATGATAAAGAAGACCCTGAATTGTTGAGCAGTTGAAATACTACATGGAAGAATGGGAAAACTCTCAAAATTACAGCATTTGGTCTTCTGAGTACCTAACTGCAGTGTTGTTAAGAGAAGAGGTGATGCAACACATTAAGAATCACCAGCTTGGCTCAACTTTTTTGAAACCTGTGAATGACACGCTCAAAATGGGAACGATCACTTTCATTAGTACTGAAAGTGAAAAAGGATTTTGTTTTATTTTAGTTGTGTTGAACAAAATTATCCCAAACATTAGCATGGTAAAAATATTTTAATGTAATATACAGTATAAAGGAAAAGTCAAGGATATTCAAAACCTTATACTCCACAAGGGCTCCATTAACATTGTTTATAACAGATTATTTAACATGTTAAGTTTGATTGCCTTAATATTACAGATGAAGCCGTATATTCCCAGTATTGGTCAATATTGACTCAATACAGGTCAGTATTGGCTGATGTTGGTATAGACATAAAAGCTGGATGGATGGCTGTGGCTGGTATTTACCTGATGTGTTACACTGAATAGTTTTTCATGAAGTTGTAGGATTGAATTTATGCTCATTCACAGATAATGTAATGACATACGTAGCGACAATTTCTGTGTCTCCAGGCTCCAGAAAGAGGGGGATACATCACAACAAAAACAAGGTAAACATGTAAAACATAATATCAGTATCACCCTGGGTCATCAATCAAATTGCTGTTTTAAATATTGTATCCTTATCAGAACAGAATTTTGTACTCACCAGATTCTTTCTTCTGTTTTTTCTTGCTTTCTATTTTTTATTCCAATCCCTTATGTATGTTTTGTCATGTTATAATATATTCAAATAGTGGAGAGTATGTTTGTGCAAAGTGCTGGTGCATGGTGCTTGTGTAACATCATAAAATAAACATCTCATTGTGAGAAATTGTAGGCCCATTTATTGAAAGTTGCATATTACAAAATGTGGATTTTGCATGCATTCATAATCAGACGGACATAAAATCACAATCACTAGACTGGTTGTTGCATGTAAGTAGAGACTGGAATTAAGCTGAAGAGCACTGAGCTGGTCTGAGGCCCACAGTGACAGCACTGGACCATCTGAAAGCTTGTTACAAGAGCAAATGTGGATGGATAGATGATGGATGGATGGATGGATGGATGGATGGATGGATGGATGGATGGATGGATGGACGGATGGATGGATGGACGGACTCCCTCCTATGGTCTGCAGTCACTGTGGTCCTGTAATCCCTCAGCAGCAGCATATGGACTCTGAAGCACAGCAGCAGAGACACAGATACAGTACACTCAGGACTTAGAAATATGATTCATTTCTTTCCTCTCTCTAATCCCCAACAAACAAGCTGGTGTCCGGCCTGCTCTGGAGGTACACTGTAATCAGGCTACAGACTGCCAGGACTGACCAGGGCCCCCATCATCCCTCCTCCCTTTCCCTCCCTCCATCCATCCATCCTTCCTCCCTCCTGCCTGCCTGCAGTCCAATTTCCTCTTAATCGATTCCTAATCCCAATGCCGCCAAGTATGCATGCGCCAAGCACACGCCTAGATGCACATATGCACAGCCGCTCAGTGTCAACACCAGACACGCATGCATGCATACACTCAAATAAAATACAATTTATATTTTGCAGACAAAACTACCAGATGTGTATGAAAAGTTACAAGGACACTGTTTGGGTTAGAAAAATAAAACAAATTTAAAGAAATACATAAGGAGACAGATTTGTGGAACATTGTACTGTTCTGAATTAAACCGGGTTAGAAGCCAAATGGTTGATGTGGAAACCTTAAGCCCTAAATGCTGTATTATTGGGTTCAAATTTGACTTTTTTCAATTCAAAACCCAAAAACAACCAAAACATAAATTAATCTCACATCTTATATGCAGCTAGAATGACCTCAAAGAACATCATGATAAAAATAACCCATTGTAGACAGACTTATCAGTCAATACTGGCCCCATATTGTTCACTATCAAATTATATTGGTATTCACATAGGGGATGTCATTCTTCTGATGGCTCTGGCTGATATTTATTTGATGAGCTATATTTAATGTTTTTATCCTGAGGTCCTATGATTGAATTTGTACTCATAGTGTAATAGTATGACAACAATTTCTGTGTCTCCAGGCACAAAAGAAGGGATAAATAACAGCAAAACAAGTAAATAAACACAAAATAACATGAGTATCACCACTGGCCATCGTTCAACTTGCTGTCTTAAGTGTTACATGTCAAATATTGGATGCCAGTCATTTATTTAAAGATCTCACACACTGACTGGCATTGACAAATACAAAATTTGATAGTTCATGTGATCCAGAATGTTATATGTTATTTTAAGTTTCCATGTCTTTGGTGAAATCGAACATTATGTTGTGTAAATCAGATGTCTTTTCTCTATTTATGAGTATAAAATACTCATCCTTCGTGTTTACTGAAATCCGAGCGATATTTACAGTATTAATCCCAGAGAAGCTGCTTTTCTATTCTAAATACACCTGTGGTTCAAAGGTGTCAGAAATGACAAAAGTTTGAGAGTTAATTCAGTGGGTGAACATGAACAAGAATATTTATTGGTCTATTCCATATAATAAACTGTCATTTCAGGCATGGCTTACAGCTGCTTTGCAATCTTGCATTTTGGTATTTTCCTCTTGACACGATTTTTAACCTTATAGTATGTATCCATACTATATCAGAATTGCAGGGGAAAAAGACATTTATTCCATAAACATAAAAACAGCAAAATTAGAAATATGAGTTTATTCCGGAAAACATTTGCAGGCAGACTTTCAATCTTGCTGTTTAAGAATAACCAGATATTCTGCTTATTCATCCTGAAATCGTTTTTCAGTTGTTCAGTAAGCAGTGAAAACAGTATGGTACTGTTATCCACACAGGAACACACTCCAGCTAATGGGTCAGATTTGGTTGTTATACTCTCAATTGTGCATTACTTGGTTTTAATGAGACATGATTTGGTGATTTAATAATGATAATAATAATTTTATTTATATTTAAAGCACTTTAACAAAGAATTTCCATTGTTTAACCTAATCCATATTCTGTGGTCCATATTAAAAATATGTACATTTATATTTGATAAACAATATTAATATTGAAACACATTGATTCTTCGCTCCATTTATGTTTAAACATTCTAATTTTTAGGCAATACCATTTATTTGTGTATGATCTGAAAGGTATTGTACATTAAGTCATTTATAACAGCTAACAATGAACAGTAAATAGTTATTAACCACACCAGTATCCCTCAATATTTCATTCTCATATCAAATTTTCACTTTCATTTTTGTACTGACATAAAGAGTGATCAGCTTTGACACTTTACTGATTAAACAGCAAAACAAAAAAACAGCTAATGAATAAACTCATATCATGGCTTAAGACATTACTTTGTGAACATGATTGATTAATAGAATGACTACAAATGTGGACTTGGTAAATTCAGTTGTTGGAAGTAAATAGTAGATCCTGGCAGTTCTGGTGTTAAATCTTCATTGAGCCATGAAAGTACTGTCGTGAAACATAGTTATCAAGTTGACAGTTCATAGTCGATACAATTTATATCAATCATTACATAAGATTTGTAATCGTGCAGTAATGTGTCCATAGCACAGTGAACGCCGCGTAAGTCGCTGTGAGTGATCTGTAGCTAGTCGTTGTAACAGGATCAGTATTACAGTATGAATGGATCAACCAGCCTCTGTCAACCTCAGCATACACTTCTACTAAGGGCTTTACTACAGATTACAACTTAACACCTAGTTAATATCACTAATAGTAAAAGTCAGAGTTTAGAGCTGCAGATTAATGATATGTTGGACTAAAACAGTTGTCTGGATTATGGGAGAGCTTGGTGTTGTGGTGCCAGATCCAGAATGTGATCAGATTGAATTTTGTTCACAGACCTGACATTAAATATGTAAGGTGTTAATATTAGTTAAATTACTTTTTCGCATTTGGCTGATTTGCAACTGCAACTCTCTCCAGGTTTAATTGTACTTTATGTCATGATTATGAAAGGACACACTTTCTTAGCATCTTCCTGCTTTAGTTTTAAAATACATGAATCACAGTGAGCTGCTGCTTCACCTGTGGAGGTTGACTGTTTTATATTTATAAAACAGATCATTGCCTTTGTGCAAATGGAGAGCATGTATTCCCC
>JAQQAE010003219.1:10449-20627 GCA_029823295.1 Pseudamia nigra | reverse complement strand
GATTTCACCACACATTTAAGTGATTACTGGTCATGATCATTCAAGATTTTTTTCCAGCCACATTTTTTCTTCGAAGAATTCACTTGTTGCAGCTGAAACGTAATCACCCATGCAGAAATTATCCAATGGGAGCCTCGTACGTATTTGCCTAGTTAAATCCAGGTGGTGACCTTTTTTTTTGGCCAGGGAGGGTATCTGTAGTTGGAATTTTGCATCCCTCCAGAATTTGACAATAAACTGTGTGTATGTGGGGTGTGTGTGTGTCTGTGTGTGCGTGCTTGTATGCATGCTTGTGTTGTCCAGTTGTCTGGCAGCCAGGTCAATGGCAAAGAAGAAAAGTTACAGACATCATTTTTCAGTGACACTGAAACGCCAGGTCAGTAGAAAGATCCCAATATTGTTGAGACAGTTTGTTGAGAAATATGTGGAATGAAGTGGAGGTTTGTACAGAAATGTGAAATAATGGTTTCATTATGTACAACAGTGAGTGTAGAGAGGTTGTCATCCAACCACATAGAGACTCAGGTAAGTTTGTTAAACTTTTCTTTAGTGTTATTAACCCTTGTGTGGTATTTGGGTCAAATTTACTCTTTGTCATATATTTATAAGAAGAAGCTGGGGAAACACTAGGGAGTACACACAATTCAGTTGCCAAGAAAAAGTAAGTAGAAGTACTCATAAATAAAACTACTCAAGATAGTGTGTAACGTTATAGCACAGAACAGATTCATTTCACCTTTTTTGGGTGATTTTTGTGTTTTATTGTATTTTATTTTATTCTGTCCATGTTTGCTTGATTTTTTTTTTCTTTTTGCTTATTTTTTGGTTGACTTTGTTGCTTGTTTTGTTGGTTTTGCAGGATTGCAAGACTGTTCATTTTTCCTTCAGATTTGTTCATTGTCTTGGTTATTTTTTATTTTGTGAATAGTTTTGCTTCTTTTTGTTCAGTTTTGTTGATGTTGATGAGTATTTTCTGAATTATTTTGCTCATTTTCTTGGTTATTTTGTTCAGTATGAAGACAATTTTCACCCCCCCAACAATGAAAACAGATTTTCGCCCTTGCCAACAGGTGGAGCTATAATATCCACTTATGTGCTAAATTCCATCACTTCTAAATTGCAAGTGTTAGGCTCAAAATCTTTTTTCATTACTTGGATCCAAATTTTTAAAAAGTCCAGTGCCACGCCCATTTCTGTCTGACTAGATTTTCCACCTTTTTTTTTTTTGCTACTGTATTTCTCCTACAGTTGTGACTCGATCATCATCAAATTTGGCACACAGCATGTCTGTATTTACCTGCATCCAGGTATTACTTAGTGTGTTGATAGGAATTGCTGCTCTGATACTATTAGCTGGTAAATTTGAGTGGGTGGAGCCCATGAATACAATGTGGGGTATCTCATAAATGAGTTGCTCTGTTCTGACCAAACTTGTTGGACGTGTTCAAATGAGTGGCCGTAAAAGCATCATTCACTGCCCGGATGGTGCACTAGGGGATGCTATAATAACCACAATAGTTTTTCTTAAATACCTCTTCAGCGATGGACAGTGGAATCAAAATTCTTTCTTTGCTGCATTCCATGGGTGGAGGCGCCTCTAGCCTTGTAGGCCATGCCCACTTCCATCAATCTGGTTGGCAGCCATTCTTGAATTCAAGAATTTTTATCTCAACAACTACACTGCCTGGCCAAAAAAAATAACAGTCTAATATTTCGTTGAACTGCCTTTAGCTTTGATTATATCATGCATCCGCTGTGGAGTTGTTTCAGTAAAGCTTCTGTAACATCACAACTAGTGTTGTGGTAGTTCAGACTGGTTTTGGTATCGAGACCGTTCTTAAGCCCATTTTGTCAAGGTCTTGGTCTTATCTCAAACTCAGCGGTAAAATGTCTCGGTCTTGTCTTGGTCTTGGATATACCTGGACTCAAAATTTTAAGTCAAGCCCAGTTGAGACCAGAAGTTACTTATTTGTCTACAATCATATTATGATCACAATAAAATGTTTGCTTTTGAAATGTAAAATACATTCAAAGTATTTTCCAGTTTTAGTATGAAAATGTGTCACGGCCTCAATGCTCTTCCTTCCACACTGCCTCCCCTCCTTCCTCTCCCCCCTCCCCATCAGTGTGCGTATCTACATCCACACACACGGAACAGGAGGACGCAGCCAGGTACCCTGAGATATGTTGTTAAACCACAAAAATTTGTATCACTATGTTGAAAAAAAAAACCCCACAAAAACAGGTAAGCTAATGTTATGTGAAGAACTAGCTTTGTGATAGAGCTGATTAAAATTCATGCTGAAAGTAAGATTAGAGAAAGTTTTAGTATATCAATAAGAAAGGGTTAGGGTTTGTCTGAACATTAGGGGAACAAAATAGTAAAGAAAATGTGTAAAAATGAACAAACTAGTCAGGAAAATGCAAAATAAACAAAATAGTCAAGAAATTGAATAAAAATGAACAATATATTTAAGAAAATGAGTAAAAATAAACAAAACAATCAAGAAAATGGATATAAAATAACCATAGTAATTTAAAAAATGAGTAAAAATAAACAAAATCAACAAAAATTAAACTAAACAAACTAGCCAAGGAAATGTACGAAAGTTAATTAAATAACCTAGACAATGAGGAAAAATAAGTTTAAATTAGTAAAATTAGTACAGTTGGAAATGCAAAAGTGAACAAGAATGAAGAAAAATGATCTAGAAAATGATAGAATAAACAAAATTAGCAATATAATGAAGAAAATGAACAATATAAAAACAGAATGAAAGGAAATAAGTGACAAAATGAACAAAAAATGACTAAAGCGATCAAAGGTGAAGAAAGTAAGAAGGAAATTAATGAAACTACAAAGCACTCGGAGAGTGCCAACCTCTGCCAAGGCAGCTCATTTCCCCAGACAGTATGACATTATTAGGTCGTGTGTCTACAGGGAAGGTTTTAGCACCTCAAAGGGCCATATGTTGAAATACTACTATATTTAGTTACAAAACCGTGGTGTAAGATATTTTCAGGTGAGAATATGGTGGATTAAAATTAAAATCTGCTCTCCATTTATCAAGATGAAGCCTGTGTATAGATTTGATCTGATGATTTCAGACATGCATGGAGACAGTGTCTGCCTGAGTCAGACGTGCGTCTATGGATGCATCGCGGCATCACGTAAAAATGTCCTTTTCACATAGAAACATTTCAAACTGTAACGGATGTTCTGGTCGTTCACTTCCTTCATAAAATGGTTAGATCACAAACCAAATTGTCTTCATCGTGGTGCAGAAAACTTCTCATGTCTCACCCCTTCTTGATTTCAATTGGTTGGTGAGGGAGCAGTGACAACAGAGGACCGAAATATCATGTGCCTCTGATTGGTCAGCGCAGAAAAATGCCATGCACTAGGCCTGGGCGATATACTGATTTTATTCATTAATTCCAATTTTTTGTTGCGTATGATTTAAAAAAATAAGAAATTTGAGTTTTTTTCTCCTCTTGCTACGGTGTACCTTTTAGCTTCTGTAGTTTCCCACCTCCCCCTTGTTTCCTTAACAGAGATGGAACAACATGGCTACCGCTAGCGAGAGCAAGAAGTTTGTTCTTATAAAAGGAATAGTATTGCCAGTGGTTTGGAACTGGTTTGGGTTTGCAGCGACGGACATGGAACAAATGACCACGCTGCAGTTTGTCTAAAGCTCATTGCAACAAAAGACAGCAGCACAACAAACTTATTCCAGTATCTAAAACGGAGACATCCAGCTGAGTGGGAGAAATGCCACTCTTTACGAGGAGAACAAGACCACTACAACCAACAAACTCCCACTAAAAAGCAGCTTATTATGGTGGAATCAGGAATCATTTACCCAAGGTACCACATACTGTATAATAATAAAGGGGCACGATGGAAATTGATCACTGAAGCGATCATGCTTTGCACATCACTAAAGATATGGTACCATATATACAGTGGAAAAGACTGGGTTTATCCAGTCGCTGAAAACTGGGGGGGGGGGCAAACATGCTCTGGCGCAGCTCGAGCCTAATGGCCCTAATGGCCACTAGGACTCACAAAAAGGACTCACAGTCAGTTAAGTTGTATATAAGTGATTGTTCCTGTAGGGCGTATGCACACTAGGACCATTTCTGATTAATAGAAATTTTAAAACTGCATTTTGTGTTTATTTGTGTTATCTTTGTCCAAAATTTAAATTTCAGTCAGGAAGCGCTCGTCTCTACCTTATATGCATATTATTTTGATGGTGACTCTGTGCAAGCTTGATGCAGATGACCTGCATCAAGCTTGCACAAACTCCAAAGAAGTATGCTTTGGAGTTTGATATACAGTATTGTTATTTATTCTGCCTAATTCAGGAGGAGGTTGGGGAGGTGGAGGAGATTATCTTTTAGATCCATGGGCAAGTGACAGTTACATGTGGGCAGCAGCGTGGCAAGATGAACGGGGACGGCTAGAGTTTTTAAAGCTGCAGATGATTAGGGGTGTGTAAGGCAGGGATGACAGTAATTGGATAAAAATCAGCCTTCCACACCTGCCTGAACTACGCACAGCCTTCATTTGTTTGATTATCTGAAACATTTAATTGGTACAAACATGCAATAAATAAGGAATCAGGAAAGGGGCAAATGCTTTTTCACACCACTGTATATTAAACATAAAACATGTTTTTTGTTTATTACATTCTCTTTAACAGTTCAGATATCTTCAGTATTAGTGTATAATATTAAAAATAAGAAATCACTGAAGGAGAAGGTGTGTCCTCGTTTTGACTGGAGCTCTCACAACTTCAGAAAATCTTTTGGTTTTGGTTATTGTAGTGATTCTCATTAATTGATTTTCAGCTAAATCCAAGTAAATTTTTCCTGTATGAGGCAATCTTTTAGTTAGCAAACAATCTGTGGAAAGTGATGCCCACGAAGCATTTCTAGTGTAGACACACTAGTATTGTTACTGGTGACATGGTGTGGAAGTGTCAGGACAGCTTGTGTATATAGAACACACTGTATCTGTGATACTTGGCTTTTCTTCTCTGCTCTGCTGATTCCTGATGTGACATGGCAGCTAGAGCCTAAGTGTCTCCCATGAGTACAGTGCACACTTTGGTCAATATGCACATAAAGTGGTGGATCAATCAGGTCACACACATCAGTGGAAGGTGACTCAGAGTCCAACCTGACAGCTTCCTCAATTATGTTGATAATGTGTCAAAATGTCATGAATCACAGACAGACATGCACACTACAGGCAAGGTGACAAGAATCTTCAGCTATGCCACAGATGAAGCGATAGATAATCTCCATGGAGTGGAGAAACAAGGGGTATGAACATATGGCAAAGTCATCTTGGCACTGTACGTTTGCCCGCTGACCAGTGAGCAAGAGGTGCTCCTGTCGAGTGTGGCGGGTATTATGTTGTCACGGCTAGCGGGTGATGCTCTGTGACACATGGCCACGTGCAGCAGGAGGAGCTGAAGATTGGAGGGAGCTGTGACAACAGCCTGTTTTTGTCAGAAGTAGATAGACTGACAGTCAGGCTTCAGGCTGGCTGTGTGGAGACTGAACTGTATGATGTTCAGCCAGGACGAAGTATGCACAGGAGCGATAGAATGTGTGTGTTTTTGTGTGTGTCTGCACATGGACGTTGTGTTAGTGTTGGGAGGAAATAACTGTAACAACTCCTAGTTAGTCATTTCCGATTCAGTGCATTCGTTCACATGCCATCTTGTCTGCTGCACTGCTGTGACCCACATTCTGCCCAAACACAGACACTTTGCAGCTGTCATTGCCTAAATCAGTTTTAAGCTACAGTACCTTGCTTTTCCGTTCAGTGTGACCTGAATAGAATTGGAACATAACAAAAAAACAACACAACATCATAAAAGTTTTATTTCACTTGTCACAGAAAAGAGCGGTGAAAAAACTGCTGCCACTAATACTGTTTCATATGGAATGCTCACTAGCAGTGCTGGATAGTAAATATTACACATTTTCTTTACAACTCTTACGATAGATTGAGTAGCTTGAAATGTGCTCGGGAAATGAGGTCATGATAAATGAATGCAAAGCAGGGAAGCTGCATGAATCGTTTGCTGGCGGCACTTAGTCATACAATAAAGCTGCTGATGACTGAATATCAGACAGAAAGTGTGCTAATGTCTGTCTTACTGTAAATAGATCAGTCATATTTTTACAGTGGCTGACCAAATATAGCAGCCTCACTTCCAAGTGTGTGTCTTCTCTAGGGAGTAAAAAGTACACTGAGTTTGTCAGTGGCCGTGCTGATCTGCATGGATGTACTCTTGAAACGTTGCTTGCTTCAGTAGCAGCAACGTATTATTAATGAGTAGCTCATTAATAATACAAAGACTGTGTGCATGGAAACATTCACCTCTATCACACATACACCTGTGTAAAAAAGGAATTGAAACAATCTCCTGATCATACTTGTGTTTAAGTTAAATGTTTCTTTTCTGAGAGATTTAAATGGTAGGAGGTTATTGTATCTAGCATGGCCTTTCCTCTTTTAGCCAAGCTCTGGGAGATTTGTCAGAATCTTTTTAAGAGGCTCCATAAATGCAAAGGATTGGCTTACACGGTTCACTATTAAAGCTGCAGAGTATTTGATACAGATGTGACTTTCAATCTTCAAAAATAACAATTCAGCTTAGCTTTGTATTATTTGGTTCAAGCACAAGACAGTGACTGTTTGAAAAGGCTTGTCTGTATTCCTTATTTTCCTTCCTAAGTTCCACTTACCTAGAGCTCACAGACTTACCTTTTTATGCAAGGATCCTGTGGTGGTGGCTGCAAAAATTAATTTAGGTGTTCCGTGGCTATGAATTAGTGCCCTTACAGCTGATGCTAGTCCCATGGCAATAAAGTGAGTGAATGTTGTTGTCAAGCATTTCTCAGGGGCCCTGCTTAAGCACACTGGATAGAGGTCAGAAGAGGCATGGGGAATTGTGCAAATCCCTGCAAGTCATTGCATGTCCTCTGGTCTCCAGACCAGATGAATGCTGCTATTAGACAAATGCATTTTGCACCTTTCTATTTATGCAACCAATCATTAAAGGCCACTTTTTCACATTTTGGTACACTTCAGCTAAATGTAGTAAGAATAGTAGAAGAATTTTCCACAGCACATAATTCTCAAAATTATGTTCCATTCAGAGTTTATTGTTTTTGTTTGAGTATAAGCTTCTAGGATCTCCTCTAATGAAGGCCAGTCCTTTGACCTCCCAAGAAAACAAAAACACCCCACAACATCAGTTCTCCTCAGTCAACTCTCAGATGAACGGCTCTGTGTTTTTTCCTCATTCAGGAAAGTGTGTCCTCCTGATTGCCTTGAGGGTATCGTTGCTGGTTGCAAGGCTGTTAACTCCATCTTGAAAGTAATGGGGTGTCACTTAACATCAGCAATTACATGATTCAATCATAAACTGCTCAGCCATCTGAAAAATATTAGGATAATCATTTCCTCCTACCAAAACAAACATACCTAGTGAACACACTAACATGTGAGCACACTAATGTGCTGCTGAACAGCCAATATTTTCACTGCTCTTTTTGATCCTGTTGAAGCAGCTTCAATGTCTGGAAGTTACAAAGTGAAATTTATACAAATTTACACAGCAATTAACTTTCATTGTTCCACGAAATAACAATAAAACTGCAATTAATTCCTTATTTGCACAATTACATCTTTCCCTGGTTCAGTTGAGGGTAAAACATAAAGTTAACTTGTCTGACTCTGATTTTTGCTGAAAAAGAAATGGAAAATCACTTCTTTGTGGTAGGTTGGAGTCAGTTCCATTATTGCGTTTCATATTACATCATATAACCTGTCTATTGGTACTTACTGTATACTTTCTGTAAAGGTTTTCTTTTTTATTAATGTTGGTCTGTATTTTGGCTGTGCTGTAATACTAAAAGTCACTGCAGTAAAATGCCTGCAGTAATAGACAATGAGTAAAAGTAGAGAATGCATGAAGTGGTTATGCAATATTTAATTTCCAAGAATTTGCTACCCCAAGCTCAATAAAAGTTAAGAGTATAATATTTAGCGACAGCTAATTATCTGCCAAAAAAGGCCAATATTGGTTACACAATCCTGCCTCTATGTCTGCATCTGTATGACTGTGATATGAATGTGATAGCTTGAAATGTCTGAATCTGTTTACATGAAGCATTCCATGGTTATTTGACCACATTCATACATCCATCCTATCAACTTCTGAAAACAACACTTTTTAAAATGTTAAATACGTCACACTATGAAGGACTTACAGCAACTCTCTCAGTAGTTGAAATTTAACACTAGTCAACACAGGTCAGTGTGTAGTGTCAGAAGTTAAAACTAACAACTAACTAAATGTTTAACAATGAATAGAGTTGCCGCTTTTTTAACACTGTAGAGGATGTAAACTTGAACTCAGTATTTAACTCTTAGTAAAGTTGATCTGTATTTTAAAAACACCATAGGGAGTCAGTTTATAATCCTCATAAAAACCCCAATATACAGCACCATTCCCTACTACAATGAAAGAGGGAAACAAAACAAGGCAAAATATGTTTGCCTTTCAAGTGAAACTGTATTTTCTGGCACACCACATGTTAGCAGCACTAATTTTACAGTAACATATTGTTAGAACAATGGAGAGCAGCCCTCAAAGGCACAGGTCACACAATACGGCAGTATGGCTGTGATGGCCACAGCCACACAGGGGTAATATTACATATTACATATGTTAAACATATTCAAATTTGATCATCTAAACAATGGTGGCACCATAGAAGTACATAGGTTTTATTTGAGACTTTTTGCAGGAAATGCAGGTCAAACTCTGGCTGCATATATTTGTACTTATCGAATGTATTACTGAATAACCTCATTAACACCACTTAAAAGCAATGTGTAAAACCAATAATAATAATAATAATACATAATAATAACAGTTTAGTCTGTATAGATAAGCATAAGTGTGCATTTTACAACATACTGTAGTTGAGAAAGAGAGAGACAGAGATATTTATAACAGAGGTGTCAAGAGGATTGCCAACTTATAAGCTGCTGATGTAAAGTACAAGACCACTGACATGGCAACATAAAAATTAATATATTTTGATGTCCATGATGAACTTCAGCAGGTGCAACTGGGCCGCATAAGTGCCCAAAAAACACTTCCTAACTGCTCACTGTCCACGTACCCCGCCTGTGACTTCCCACATACCGCATCAGGGAACCCTTTTTTGTTATAGGGGCCCCCTGGATATTCCCCCTTGTAGATGATAAATGGGGGGTATGTGGTCCCTGGTGCCCTGGGTCTGTTTGCAAGCATGTTTGGTCCCCCGAGGCACAACGACTTTGTTCCTCGTTGATGCCAGCTGAAACCCCGTTTTGTCACAGTTGTAGATCTGACGGGGTTTCTCCCTTAACCCATGCTCCTCCACGGTGGCAGTGAGGAGCCTAATTTATTCCTCGATGGGCCCCGTCTTTGCACAGCATGCCCTCCTGCAGTCTATAATGTCTGGGGTGCAGGTGGTAAGGCAGTCACAGTACCGGTCCCTGAAACTGGCCCACCACATCTGGCCAAACGTCACCCTTGGAATAGAATAGATACATTAGATACTTTATTGTCATTCCACACAAGTACAATGGAGCAAACCTGAGATGCCATAAGGACACCATTTAAAGCAAAATGTGTAAAATATCAAGTAGATATGAAATGGTAAATATTAAAATTTTTTGAAAAAGTACAAAATATAAAATAAAATATATATTTACAACATTTAGAGCAGGTGTGTGGAAATGCTGTGGTCACATGTAACAGATTTATATGCACAGTCAGTAAATAACTTAAAGGTATAAATAAATCACCTTGCTGACTCTAGATGGTGCAGGTTGTAAATGGTTCAGGATCTGAGGCTTCGACAGTGGAAACCTATGACTGGCAGAGAGCGAAAACTACTCCACCAGGGAACTGTCATCTGTCTTTTGGCCATTGACAGCCAGAGGCCACCCTTCCACCGACTCCGTCCTTCAGGCTAGACCTCAGAACCCCCAAACTGCTTGGCTGCCCACTTTGCTGAAAGTCTGCCTGCCTCCACCTGCTGCAGGGCCATAGCTATGGCCTCCTGGGTTCAGTGGCCCCCCCCCCCTCTCC
>JAQQAE010003219.1:0-10439 GCA_029823295.1 Pseudamia nigra | reverse complement strand
AGTAAGGTACACTGCCTGTTATTTTTATAAGGAATAATAACACACTTTATATTATTACTATGTTTATTTAAAATTCCACATTTATAGAAACATATTTAACTTTTAAAAAATCTTTAGTATTATTTGCATTTCCACTTGTTTGACACCTGGATTCACCTGTGAAGGAAATAGATCTCTGTCTCTCACACGCACAAGCACACACCTACCTTTTCCTTTGTCTTTCCTTCCTTCCTTGGTTTTTCTTTCTTTCTTCCACTGCCTCTTTCTTTCTTTTCTTCTGTCTGCTTTCTTTCCCTATCTGTTTCTTAATACTGATTCTGTATTCACTGAATTGGGAACACACAGCAGAGTTAAAGTTGATCATCAAATGGATCACTAATGCTTAAATAAGAATAATGTTATATTTAAGTCACCTACCCTTTCTTCTCCAGCTTTCTATTTCTCTCTTCTCTCTTTTTGTTCTGTCTTTTTCTCCCTTGCTTTGGCTCTCCCGCTCACTTTTTCTTTATTTATTTTTTGAGTTAGGAACATGAAACATTGTTTTTCTTTTAACCAAAAGCTGATTACCTAATGCATTTCAATTTATAGCAAGATTTCTGTATGTATTGCATTTATATTTCAAGTTTCTACTGGCTATTCTGTCAAATTCACAGTTTTTCCTCCTCATTCACTCTCTGAATCTCCCTCCCTCCCCCTCTCTCTCTCACACAGAGGTTATTTTACTGCAAGTACATGGAAATAATTAATATGAACATGTTTAAAACAAAAAAGGGTCTGTTAGTCAAATTCTTGAATGCTAAGCCCCCCTTTCGTCCCACCATGGCTCTTCAGCCCCCTGCATGTGATCAGCAATCAGTTAGAAAACCACCCATAAAACATGAGTTGCAATTAAACTCACTCGTTGCAGCACCATTTTTTAAAGACCCCGGGATAGAGCAGGTCATGCACTATCCTGTGTTTTCATTGACTACATATTCTACCCAGCAACAAAATACACTTGTTGGAGAGCGGGATCTGACGGCAGAGAGAAAATATTGATGTACTTGTAAGCAAAAAATCATTGCCCAACCGCGCTAACAGCATCATAGTTATTTTTTAATGTGAAAATATGAGCCTGTCCTCCAACCAAATATGATCAAGGTGGTTGTATGTTCCTGTGCTGAGTGGTTAAGGGCCTTGCTCAAGTGCCCACAGTGGTGATGCCAGTCTGGCAATTTGAACTGGTTGACCCTATGGTCACAGGCCTGCTTTGCTAGCCTCTTGGCCACCACTGCCACCATTGGATTTTATTCTAATCACTTACTTACCAAGTTGAAATCCAAAGTACAGGTGTCAATCACCAGAATATTGCCTGCCGCCGGCAGGAGCGCAATTCTCTGAGACGCTCTGATGAGTCGTAATTCAGGAGCAGTACATACGACCAAAGAGGTTGTTTCAGTTGGAGGACAGATTGGAAAATATCTTTGTCATGTACCTTATACATGTAATACTCTACAGAAAAGATAAAGTCTTGCATATAGATAGTAAAATATGCATAGATTATGCCCCTTTATCATTTGGCCGAGGGGATGTAGCAGGAAGCAGGTCTGCTACTGGGTGGGTAATACAGGATGTACTGGCTTAAGTGTAATCGCATATGAATGCTCCTAGCCAAAGAGAATGTTGTCTGGTGATGTCCAGTCAAAAGTAAAGACAGTAGTTGGCTGGTTTCCCACCTCCACACAGGGAAATACAGATATGTTGGACCCCTGTCAATAACACTGGCTAACTAGTGAAATCAACTACTGTATGTAGATTTGTGTTAGCAGACTCAACTGACTCTGTATCAACAATGACGCTGAGTGAGGAAGTCTTTAGTTAAGGCCAGCATTTGTCTTGTCAGCGGTGTTTTAGTTATATTATGATTTTGTTTATTTTCAGATGTTTTATTTATTTATGTACATTTATTTTACTTTGTTTATGAACTGCTCTATATAACTTAAATAAACTTTCCACACCTTGGGTAATTTGTCATCCCATTATGGCCAGGTGACTGATGTTATGGAGACTTCTACTTGTCTGAGTGGCATTTAGGAGTGTTTTTTAAAAGAGTTACACATAGTTTGTGGGTACATAGTTGTGGGTGCAGCGGAGGATCCACAGGTAGAGCCTCTGAATTTGTTCAAGAACAGACAGTTCTCAGGAGCATACCTGACTTTGGATTTGGTTGGAAAAACCCTCAGCAATGATGACAGATTAATGTAAACGAATCCTTGAAAGGATCCTTCGTTACATTTGAGAAACCCAGTCTCCTTGACATGTGTTTTGGATCTATGTAGAAAGAAGGGCTTTTTTTTCTGGTATCCAGACATTCTCTGTTGACTGACAGTGAATATTTGAGAGAGGTGCGTGGTGGGATTGGAGATCTTTGAACAAAGACCAGAGCACCTTTACAACATCTCTTCATTGCTTTTTTACACATCTATCTTTGTCACCTCTCCTTCTCCTGAATGTGAACAATAAAACTGCACAAAAGGTACCTTATTGTTTTACCATGTTCATAACTTGTTGGTATATTAAACTGTACCTCCTATAGTGCACCCACTCTGGACACAGCCTCAGTCACATGATTACACTTGTGCAGCTGTTGAACATGAACTGATATTACATCTGATTTCATGACTTAGCAGCAGCAAAACACTTTACACAAAGTTCTGCTGGTTAAATCGAACAACAGACTCTGAGGAATCACCTGAAGATATTAAAAATAAATAGAACTTTATTGATCCCTTCAAGGAAATTCAAAACCTTTCTTGCTTTGATAAGGTGGGAGTGTTATCCTCAGCCCAGTAGTCTTGTATTATGGTGCTGAGGCCTCAGCCTCCCATAGTTTAGCTTTATTTTGATTATTTTCAACATTGTACGTTAATACTGAAAACATCAAATCTGTATTTAATGATTCTGGCAACTGCACATGGGAACACATTCAAACATTCTTGAGGTTTTTTGAATTGACTGGCCTCCATTCCTTGAAAATAATGATAGACCGTCTTTTCTATTTATTTAAGTCATTGTTTCTTGCCATAGTATTGATTTGTACAGTAGTTGTACAAAGTATTACAACTGACTACTGACTCTGTACCCACTCTTCCTCTGCAAAAAACAACTGATGGTGTAAATTACCCTTGTCACTATCCCTTGAAACAGAACTGCAAGGGGAAGGGGTTGAGTGTTCACCTAAGAAATGGGACAACCCTTCAATACCTCTTTCATCATCAGCATCTATCATTGTCGTTGGCACTATAAACAAACACAACAACTTTGTTTTTGAGAGGATTCACCATGCCATCAGCAGCTGTTGTGTGTTTGGTAGAACCGCTGCTTTGTTTCGAGTGGTATGTCTCCATCTTGCCAGTGATTCAAACAGAACTGTGGGAAAATTCTCCTACCCCTCCGTTTCAAGTCTGCCGTGGAAAAAGCTCCTGTCTCGAGGGCTAAACAGCCCTACCCCTTGGCCCTTCTCCTCTTACTTCACAAGCATCCATACCCCTTCACATGAATGTGCTAAATCCAGGTGTAGCGGTAAGGGGCAGGACGAAGGGGTGTTTTGGGATTGGGCCAATAACTGAGACTCTATGGGGATTGTCTCACTATTGGATTTGACTCCAAGTGCAGACTGAAGGTACAGTATGACAGCATATGGATCACAACTTAGCCATTGCTGCCAGGATGGACCTCGTGGACGTGATCTGCTCTATGTGTAGATACAAATGGCTCAGTCTCATCTAACAAAAGGATAACAGTTCTTATTTTTATTTATTCAAATCATAATTATGAACATTTTGCATTCAATTTCTGTTGTGTTATCCTCCTAAAATTGTTATAACATATGCCAAACCTTCTATTCTAGAATCAAAAGAGTGCTTAAAAAATGATGAGTTGTTTCAGAATTCATCCATCCATCACATTACGCTTATCTTGGTCAGCAGCCTAAGCAGAGAAGCCCAAACTTCCCTCTTCCCAGCCACCTCCTCCAGCTCCTCTGTGGGGACCCCCAGGCATTACAAGGCTCGCTAAGAGACATAGGTAGACAGGGCATCATTCTGGTTGGAGCTAATTTTGGGAACCAGGGATCGGACCACCCAGGCCTCTGTCTTTGGTTGCCAACCAAACCACACAGCACCGGACCCTTATGACCCTTCCTGCAAGTGGTGGGCCCACAGGGAGACATAGTCATAATGGTCATCTGACTCGCTCTTAGTCTGACCTGTCACCTAGGACCAATTTGCCTTGGGAGATACTACCAGGGGCGAACTGCCCTGACAACATAGCTTCTTGGATCACTCAGGCACACAAACCCCTTCATGATAAGGTGGCATTTCAAGTAGGGGTGTTTCAGAATTAAGCTCTTAAATATATTTGTACAGTATATCATTTACAAAAGATGAGAAAAGGATCCATAAAACATTTACCACCTGTCAATGTAAAATCTGCTCTTTTCATTCTCACCTGTGTGTAAACAACAAAGCCTTACACCACTGCCACCTATCACCATACTTTGCTATGACGGCTCAGGACGGAGACATACTGTCAGTCAAACTAAGTGATGAAACTGGTGTTCCATGCAAATTTTGTATTAGGTTTTTCAGGAAAAGCTTTTAAAGTCAATTTTCTGATTGAAAAACCCACTTGGTTAAAACAAAATAACAAAGCTTCTCTCATAGTCAGTCATGTTCACTACTGAGCTGTTATTATTGCCATCATAAAACACTGAGATTACTCTTGTGTGTCTGAATATAACTAATGCTTTAGTACAACAAGATTAAGATGTTTTTGGTAGAAAGTTTAATAAATTTTCACCTCAAGAGCAACCAAGTGTCTCATAATGATTGATGCCTTCACTGTCAATTTGGTCCTGGATAATTAGTAAACAAACAATGCAGGGATTTTCAGCACTGTAATCAATTCCAATCTCTGCAAGGACGGCTGGCTGCAAAGATTTTTTTCTCTGAAGCGCAGACGAAATAATAAGTAACAGCTCTTAAGAACCTCAGTCTCTAAAGACAGAAGAGATTGTAGCATGACTTGTGAGCGAAAAGGGTGTTATTTAGCCAGTTTATGTTTAGGTTTGACGGAAGGAAAGGTTGAAAGCATATGAGATGAGTGAAGACTGAAAATACAAATGGATGTTATGTAGAAAAGTGGTGGAGAAGTTCAGATTTTACAGCACTCCGCAGACTTTGTGTGAGACTTTTTTCAGTGAGGTTAGACAAAGAATGACATAAAAATATAAAAATTTAAATATATTCTATTGAAACCTGTGAAAATGTATTGGGTTTTTTTTTGTCCTTTTATATTTTCCCATAAAAGTTAAAAAATAAACTTAAACATGCACAAGTGCCACCTTTCTCACTGAGTAGTACTTCAAGAACTTTCTACTCCACCTCCACTAAGCATTTTATAGTCCAGAAGCCCTGGGTTGTGCCAGCTGTACTGATAGCTTCAGCAATGTGGTGCTACAAATTAAAACCAGAGTGTGGCTGAGAACATCCAGGATCATAAGTTGAAATACAGCTCATTGTGGCATTAAGGCAAAAATATTTAACAGCAACATTAAACTGCAAATCTTTGTGGCAAAGGGCTTTTGTTATGTCTGCCCAAGTCAAATCTAACACACCTGGACGTTTGGCTCCTCATGTCTCATTCTCACGCATGAACTGCTTTGAGACTGGAAACATAGATCTAATACTTGTGCAAATTACCTTTTTATTGGATTTCACAAAAAAGAGGCATTTTAGAGAAGCAAAAGGGTGCACTACAAAAATTTCAACATGAAGTGACAGAAAAGGACGGCCATTTATATATGAGGTGTTTACTCTTCAATATTCTGTAATGTTTCCTGTAGATCTTTGTTTAAGATGGTGAATGTCATCTCTACCTTGACTTATTTTGAGTAGTTCCTGCTTGTGATCATTGTAAAATTTATTATAATGCAAGGTAAGATCAGAGATTTTTATGCACATATCACTCATATCCACTGAACCAGAAAATGCATTCTGAAGTTTATTTGATAACACACTTTCCTTTCTGATGAAACACATTTTTCCTGTCAAATTTTCAGTATGCTTTAACACTTTAACCATGTTAATTGACTATTGCTCCCACCCAATTATTTCTCCTTTAGGTGGCATTTGTGTAGCTAGATGTGTTGTTTGATTAGAGAGACACTGGTATTCCTCTAAACAAGTAGAATCCTTCCATGCATGAAAATATAGTTTTATGAAATAGAGAAAAGCCATCTGGTTAGCCAACTACATACTACTAAACTGGGAGGCAGAGCCTTCAGTTACCAAGGTCTTCTCCTGTGGAACTAACACCCAGTCTGGGTCCGGGATACAGACACACTGTACCTTTTAAAACTAGGCTTAAAACCTTCCTTTTTAACAAAGCATATAGTCAAGGCTAGGTTAGGTAACCTTTAATCATCCTTCAGTTCTGCTGCATAGTCCTAGGCTGATGGGGGACAGTGATACACCAAGCTTCTCTCTCCCTCTCTAACTCTCTCCCCTGCCTCTCACGCTCTCTTTCTCTCTCTCCCATCACCTCCCTCTCCCTCTCTTTCTTGTCACATCCCTTTCTCTGTTCCTCTCTACCCTATACAAATAAAATTGAAGTGAAGTGAATTGTTATACTGATGATACACAGCTGTATCTCTCCATGAATCTGATGATTTAAAAACTAATTCAACAAAATTCCATGCTTGTCTCAAATACACAAAGACCTGGATGACTTCTAACTTTCTCCTACTGAACGATGATAAAACTCAAGTTATTCTACTTGGCCCAAGGAATCTAAGGAGTACACTCCATAATGACTTTCTTAGACAATATTTCAGTGGAATCCAGTGCATTTGTGAAGAACTTGGGGGTGATCATGGATCAGGATTCTCATATAAACCAAATATCAAGAACAGCCTTTTTTAATCTCCATAATGTTGCCAAAATTAGGAATACCCTATTCCAAGATGATGCAGAAAAATTAGTCCATGCTTTTCTTAGTTCTTAGTTATCATTTTTGTTATTAAATATCTGACACTTTACTTTCATTCTAGACACTTCCCATTAAATATTTTGATGAATTTGTGAACAGCCAAGGTTTTGTTCAGGCCCAGGACAAGGCTCTGTATCTGCTGTCGTCCCTCTGTGTCACAGATGACGAGAGGCAGCAGACTGAGAAAGCCACAGTTGGTCAACGACTGCACTATGGTAAGAAGATGTATTAATAAGCATGGAAATTCAGACACGACAGATTTGCATCATGACTATGATTAAAACTGCTTACAACACTAACTCCCATCTATGCTTTTGTAAAATACTGTATTAATTATTCACTTTTTAAGCTATAGTTCAGTAGAGGGATTATCATCTCATATCACTCAGAGAATTATCTCACATATTTTGGGTTTTTCTTTGACAAACATTCATTTAGACAGAAAAGGATCACAGCCAGCAATTTGGTTTGGCGCAATGAGGAGGAAGTCTTTTCCACCATCTCTCTTCAAAACCCTGCTCAGTCAATATAACTTCAAAGAGGGTTCGAAAGTAAGTTGTGGAGCATAAGTGATTAAACTGAAAGCATCTGCTTTTCTAATGAGACACTCATTAATTCTAATTTGTGTGTTGTTTTTTTCTAAAGCTTGTGACTAGGGAATCCTGCATGAAAAGGTTGTAAAGCAGGAACACATGTAGTGAACCAGTGCAGTGATTCAGGAGAGGGGACGCTTTTATTGAGCTGAAGTGTCTGTGGTCGACCAAGAATAAGATCATCTCACAGGCTGCAGAAAACACACATTTTTCACCAGTCTACTGTTCTAGCACTCTTATTGCTATAGGAAAAGTACATGCAGGTGCTACGCAGGACATATAACAGACACCTCAGCTGTGTCCCATTACAGGGGTTGCAGCCGATGGCTGTAGTGGGCTGTAGTCTTTGTGGTCTGCAAAGACTAAACCTAACATTAAATGGAATGGTCTAGCCCACAGAGGCTGGACAATTTGCGTAAATCAACTCAAGTGTCGTTATCCTTGTGTAATGATGCACTTGTCGCTGGCCAGCTGCTGCTTTGAGATGGAGGACTTTTCACTCACGTTTGTGTTTATTTCGCTTTTTAATGTAACTTATGAATTGGAAAAGCTCTGTCTTACTTAATTGTGTATTGTTCATAGCTCCCTGATTCGGCAGTACTTCCGTCTGTCATGCGTGAAATGCATTGTGGGATACAGTGGGCTGCGAAGGATGCGTCAGTTGTGTCCTTCGTTTTCCACCCGATGAAGGCTGCATTTGTCGCCCACATATGAAGGGGCTGTCGAAATGGGACAGCCTTCGCACTCGACTATGACGTCGACGGTTGAAAAATACGGCCGACGTCTGCTGCAACCCCTGAGTTGGGACACAGCTCTCATGTCTTTTATTATAGTCCCCCATGCAACACAAAATATTCACACAAAGTTCCTACCCTAGTATTTCACCTAATTCTACATCCCCCTTTCTGAACAAAGGTTCTTTCCTGGAAAGGCCTTGGTAAGCACTAGCAAACCGTATGAAAGCATAAACTAATAAGCTGCTCACTTCTCTTCACAAATGTACCTATATGAAAGTATCTTAACTAAAGTATTAGCTTTAACAATATTATTAAGAATGCACATGGCTGGAACACATGGATGGTCACGAGCTTAGCAGAGATTCTGAGGTATGACGCGTTGGACAGCACCAAGCCCTGACGTGGGCCATGCCTAGTGACTAAAGAAGCAAACTGCACTCCATGAACACCTTGCAGCACAAATGAACCAGCAACTAATGGATGGGGCTGAGCCTTAATGGTTAATAAAGGGCCAATCAGCACTGATCCATAGTGATCCAGAGAAGGGGCAGTCCCATCCAACTACTGGCCTATAATCTGCAAAACATGGAAGCTACTATCAGGCCTTGTGACAGCTAAGTTGACCAGAGTGAACAGAAGTGAATGTGTTCTGTATAGTGGGCAATGGCCTCGGCTGTTCAGTGAGGCTGATGAGGAAATATCTTTAAGTTGT
Source organism: Pseudamia nigra (assembly GCA_029823295.1). Classification (NCBI taxonomy): domain Eukaryota; kingdom Metazoa; phylum Chordata; class Actinopteri; order Kurtiformes; family Apogonidae; genus Pseudamia; species Pseudamia nigra. The sequence continues at coordinate 1,368 of JAQQAE010003219.1, read as the reverse complement.
AATACTGCAGTTGGCCGCTGTGGAACCATTCATTCAATGAATAAATTTATTTTATGAGTCATTGTGGTCTCAAATGTTGTATTTGGACCCTCTAATAAGTGAGGTGGTCCATCTTTAACTTTTTGCTCTGTTATTAAGACATTACGGAAAGTAATCTGACAAATCACTGCCGTGCTGGGTTTGATTGACATGTCACTATGGTAACTCAACGTGCCAGTGAAGTTGGTCTGAGTCAGAGCTTTGTATCTTCTATTTATTCAATATGGACATAGTTTTACCTGCGATACACTCAATTGCAGCTGTGGGTGTTTAGACTAACAACACTGTAATATGACTTTGTTTTTATAGTAAGTTTTACAGTAAGCTACCCGCTAGTATAGCTTTCCCATGAGTCTCCTGGCATGCTCTGCTCTGGTAGCCCCACCACCATATGTCCAAATATGGTTGTATCCTGTTTTTGGCTCCAAAATGACAACCAGGAAGTGACAATTCCATTGGCCTCAAAATGGCCCTTCCGAAACTAATGGGTGACGTCACGGTTACTTTGTCCACTCACGTACACATCAGTCAAATGTTTGGGGCCAATCCAGACATATTAATATATATGTCATGCAAAGAAAAAAGACAGAGCATTATTTATATAGGTACTTATTAGATTTATTAATTATATCAATTTAACAATAACACCATCTTTTGTCTAAATATACCCAAATTTTGGCTTCATCAAAAATACCCTCCTTTTGCTTTAATCAATGAACAAATTATGGGCATCCTAAGCAATAACGAGTCAAAGTATATGGTTGACAATGCACTTCAAACCGTTCATAAACTCATAAATTGCTCAGTTGAAGTATTACTTTTTCTCAGATCAGTCAGTGGTTGTCAATTAAATTGTTTTCCACCAATACCAAAAGGTTAGAGTGATGCACACTCATTTTCGACAAATACATCGGAGCGACTTATATTTTGAATAAATTCAACTATAGGGTGCTTGTCACACTGACAACCGCCAGAGGAGACGAGCAGCAGCGCAGCTCGCACACCCGCGGCATCGCGGACAGATGCGACGTGTTCTGCAGAGCGTCTAATACACATTTTTTTCTTCTTCATTATGCATTTTTTAGCTCGTGCGACTAACATACCGGAGTGACTTTTCATCCGGAACATACGGTATATATTAAAATTTATGGGCTGTCCCCAAACTTTTGACTGGTAGCGGATACAGTGTATGGTTCTATTGCAGTGTGTTACTGTATCCATACAGCTTGGCACTAATGTAGTTGTGATTTTCAAATCAAATCAATTTTATTTATAAAGCACCTTTCAAACAACCACAGTTGACCAAGGTGCTGTACATAAGCATAATCA
>JAQQAE010003218.1:0-20628 GCA_029823295.1 Pseudamia nigra | reverse complement strand
CCCAGAAAATGCGGTATGTTTTAATGGGGGGGGGGGGGGCACTTTTTGGGTGTGTAGGTTCGGATTTGTTTTCCCCTTAAAAATAAAAACCATTTAAAAACTGCAATGTCTGTTTACTTGTCTTTTCTTAAATTTATTTAAACACACTTAAAGTGTGACAAATATACAAAAAAGTAAGAAATCAGGGAGGGGGCAAGCACCATTTCACAGAACTGTATTTTCATGTAAGCCATTTTTCTCAGGGTCTGGGTGGGAGGCTCAAAATATTGCTAGCAAAAGAATGTCATACTTCTGTTTTCAAGTCATATAGGTTACATGCAGGGAATTGACAAGCTGTTATAATAATTCATTTTACACTTCACTCCTTGCTAAAAGGAATTGAGAGTTGGTTAAAATGTGAACGGACAATCAACCATATTTCCATGTAAAGTTATCTAAAACAACATAGTTGCTAATGTTTGCATTCAACCACTTAATACAAAATTTATTCTAAGCTTCTTTCCTGTTGTCTGATAGTGATTACATGGTAGAAAAGGTGTAAATCATGTCTGAAAAGTGAATTTCAAACAGTAAGAAAATTAATAGGTTAATTTCACTTTTCCTACTGTATTAAGTAACAATAGGAAATTAGCTCAATGCTTACGTTACCTTTTGTTTAACATAGTCAATGGGTTAAAAAAAAAAGTCCACTATCCAGTGAAGTGATAGTAAGTCAGATTTTGACATTTATGCGACTTTAACACAGCAAAATTACAATATCTTTATGATTTAATACCAGCATTTGAGCTCAATAGCTGTCGTGTGAATATGTCTCGGCAGAGTAATATAAACCTAAAGAGGGATTCTCCAGATGTCCAGCAGGTTACAGTGATACTGTACATAGCATATAATGAGATGACTCAATGTACAGAAACTGTTCTAAATTGCAGTACAATATCAGCCTGATGTTATAGTTCTAAATATAAAAGTACAGCTTAGGACTACATTAACACTGGCCGTGGGCCTCGGCGCTAATGGCAGGGCCATCAATCATCAATTAGTGTGACTTCTTCTATCCTGTCTCTGACATTAATACCTGAACTGTATGGGCAATGTTTCCATATATGAATGTTGTATGAATATTAATGAACTTTAGTGCCTGGACTAGGGCTGGGTGTTCCAGACTAATAAATGAACAGATGGCAGGAGCATTATGGGTAGATGTTCCCCGTGTTCATATTTCACACGTGGGAGTTGCAGTGAAAAGAGGACTGATTGTTCTGTTCACTGATCTGCACAGGTGATCCTCCACATTTACACATTTGCAGAAAAGATAGAACTGAGGAAAAAAGTGTCACTAAGGTAAATACTGCCAAATGCAGTGGCGCATTCAGAAGTTCCATTTTCCAGAACAGACAATAATAGAGATTTGTCGACAAAATGAGCCACTTAGGACAGAGCGTTTAGGTTTATTCAAAGCTTCTGACAGACTTGTGCTATAGATTTCATGGTGTGTGCGCTGTTGGTAAAACAGACACAAACTGTAAACCACTAGGTCAGGCATCAGCCCTCTTCCTTCAAGTCTTTTATCTTTGTTATTTCCTTCACAGTGCTCATCAGTCGGAGTGACGGAATTGGATGCGCCCTCTTGCCCCTGTGGCCTCGATGGACACCACCTAGCAGCTCAGGACCGTGAATAAAGAACAGGCTGAGTAGGAGGAGACGTCTCTGTCAGCCTTCTTTAATAATGAGAAGAGATAGGTGCGGGAAGTCTTTTAATCAGCACACATGGAAAGGATAATAAGGACAAGTACAAAAGACAGAAGAACTTTTCAAGTTTCATCTTTCTTGGTCCATCAGTAATTGTGTACAATTATTAAAGCGCAATCTACATGGGATTTTATGGACATAATATGCAGCCATTATGTTTGTGAGTTGAGGACGCATTTCGTGAAATGACACCTTTTGAGATAATGGCTTCAATATGTCACTAAAATGGTGATTTAATGATGTGAAGTGAGGCATCATCACAGAACTGTACAGTCACTCACATCTTTACAAAACTAAAAGGCACACAGTCTAGAACTTACTGCTCCATCATAATGACCACAAATGGGAACACAACTCCCATAATGCATCACTCATTTTAATAGAAGGATGAAAAGAAAATAGTCCTTCAGTCATTAGATAGAAACAACCCTTTAAACCCACCCATGTTTTTGTCTTTTTCACTTAGCTACATTTTGGACTAAACTCTAAAATGCTGCTGTTGGTTGAAAAGTTCAGAGAAAACAAGATGTCAACACAGTTGTAGTCAGTGAGGTACTTTGTTTTAAACCTGGGGTTTTGACTGAAAATGACCATAATTAACACAATAAGAAGCAAAACGGACAAAAAAGAACAATATAATCAACGCAAGGGTCGGAATGAACAAAATATTCAAGAAAAGAGACAAAAATGGACAAAATAAGAAAAATAAGCATACAACCAAAAAAATACAACTAGATAGCAGTCGGTCAAGGCAGCTCAGTTTCTCTTCATAGTGGGATACAACAATGAAAATAAATGATGAGGTTATACAAATTGTCAGTTTTTATGCTATTTAATTATTCATTCAATAGTTATTCACAAAAAATAATATTTCTATAATGGTGGTTTTCTTCTGGATCGAGCTCCATAAATGTTGACGGTACATTAAATCTGTGGACACATTACTCAACCAGCAGACTTTCCACTACAATTTGGTGTTAGCTTCATGTCTATAGCTTTATTTACTAATTTATAGTAGCTATTTTTCCTCAACCCCTGTAAATATAAGCATTCTGGATCATGATATCCAGAAAATTGACCATATCTGGATCTAACTTTGTAGTTTGATAGAATCTTTAATGGTGCTATCCTTTATTTTTTGGCTAAATTTTTAAGGTGTTTGTAGTGTTACAAGGAAAAATGTCCTATCTCACAATGGTGAAGAATCATTTAAAAATCTTCTGGATCCAGACAATGATCCAGATCAGAACAGTTACATACTATCAAAGTCATTTTTTAAGTTAGAGTTTTAGGTATGTTCAAGCACATTCTGCTTTTAAATCAATGTTTGTTGTATTAGTGAGGGAGCAATATCTATGTATATATTACACTCAGCAATGGGAAGCAATGGTACACACGATAATAGTTTCATTTCATTGACACTACTTTCATGCACATTTTATTATGTAGGGTGGTACAACACAATGGTGGGCTGAATAATAATAATAAAAGCAATTCAACCATTTCCCCTGAGGTATTTTCTTTCTTTTTACTTCTCCTTAAACTCAAATAAAATCATCAACATGGTGCCAAAACATTTAAAGATGGTGACACAAGGCAGAACTTGTCTCAAAACCATTGTTGTCGTTTTATCTTTTTACCCATGTGAATAATAAAAAAAAATCACTTAGAATTGGTGGGGTGATTTAGAATATATACGTACTGGAGATACTTTTAACAAAACAGTAGCATCCAAATAGACTAATGAGCTGTTAAAAGAGGGTCAGGGGTCTTTTGGACCAAAATGGAACTTTAGAATTAATAATGCTTTCACTGTCAGTTTTATTGACCCTCTGTATTGTTGTACCTGTGTGGGAAAGCCTTTTGTTGCACAGTTCTATCAACACATAATTAAGCTTTGTCCCGAAGAGCAGTACAGAACGTAATTCCAAAGTTTAGAGTGAAGTCAGTGGGAGCAGGAGGAGCCGGCGGTCCCTCTTGACCATGCATCTCACCACTCCGCAATTAGTGTCAGTCCGTTCAACCTTACCTCCTCATCACTTCCCTGCTTAATTCATTGGGTTCTCTGGGAAGACTTGTCAGCTCTCAATATTAATTACAGCCTTCCATATAATGAAGCATCCAGCCAAGCATAGTTAGTTAGACAATGCGGATGTGTGTGACTATGTGTGTGCACGTGCTCATGAGCGTGACAGGCAGGGACACAGGATTGATAACGCCTCATCTCCTTTCTCCGACACTGTGGCAGAGATGATTAAAATGGTGGCTTTTAATTAAAATACAATCACAGTGGATGCTGCTGATTACCGCAGGCGCAAAAAAAGATGCCCAGCTTGTCGTGGCTAAGGAAGAAAACTGTTAAAAATGTAAAAAAAAAGAAGGAATTTGGGCTATAGTTTAATGTGTAATAGAGGCTCATTTTAATCTGAACTTCAAGGCACATTATTTCACAAACAGAATGACCTTTCCTTAAGAGTTATACACTTGCTGTTCAATGATGCTCTGTTGCCATGTCAACCTCATCACGAGTCAATCTCAGCACCTCATCAATGGAAATTTGACTATCAGTCAAGTTGAACAAGTGCAGTCTGTGGGATTGAATGGCTCGGCAGAGAAGATTGGAGTGCGTTTAGCTGATTTTTGATGAAAGCAATAGCAGACAGAATTATACATTATGTGCCACACAAAAATCCCAACTAATGAAAAGATGTAGTGTGTGGCAAATGCTGAATAATGCTGCCTGTCAAAGGTGAAGTGAAATAACTCAGTGTTTGGTCAAACTTGAGATGTTGTCATGTGTGATTTATTCTGTAACAAACTGCTGAGTTATTTTTTATTTCTTTCAGAGAAAATGATGTGTAAAATCTGTAATAGCGCCAAAATCCAAGACAAAGTGCAGTAAATCCATAAATTACTGCTCTCTGGCTGTGTTTCCTATGTGTTTTTATAGTAATAATAAAGAAGAATTTCACAAATTAAAAAAAACATGGAGAAATTAACAGAAAATGCACAGTAAATGAATAAAATCATAAAATCATAAAGAATATTAGCAAGATTAGGAGAAAATTAGCAATATTAACCACTGAGTTGACAAAATAACATTATCAATGTGAAGAAAATAATAAAGAAATGAACAGACATGAACAAAATAAGACACAATAGTAGCAAAAAATAGTAGCAAAATCAGTAAAATGAAACTGAAGCAACAAACAATCAAAAACAAAAACAAAATTTGAAAAAAAAAAAAATCAAAACCAAATGACCAAAAATTAATACAATAAGAATCAAAATGTGACAAAATAATCACAAATTTTTTAAAGCAATCAAGAAAATCAACACAACAACACACAATTGGAAAAATGTTGTAATTGTATATTAAGGAAATGAATAAAAATAAACAAAATACAAGACAAAATGCACAAAAAATAGACACCAATAGCCAGCTAACAAAAAAGGAGAAAAGAACAAAAAAAAATAATAAAATAATAACAACATTAACAAAACTGTCAAAGAAATCACCAAAGATAAACAAAAAAGAAACAAAATAAGCAAAAATATTCAGAAAATAAACAAAAATAAACACCATAAGAAATTAATATAGCAATATTAATACAAAAAGGAACAAAATAAGAAGCAAAATAGACAAAAAGATGAAAAATTAAAGACATTAAAGTCATTTTTCTACATTTGCATAGTGATTGGACAGCACAGAATACACATTTACCTTATCTGACTTAATTGACACACAAATCTATTAAAATCTATTAATATGGCAAGAATGCTACCAAATTCACTGGTTTAATAATAACGGCATCTATGTTGTATTTTGACTCTTGATTGAACAAAACAGGTTCCACCTTGAGCTGTGGAAAAAGTCAGAACGGGCATTTTCCACCAATGAATGATGATTAATTAACCCTGAGTATAACTGTCACAAAATCAAGAGGAGCAGCACTGAGCTGACTACAGGTGCTCTAAATATGCAGCAGCTTCCCCTCCCAAAATAGATGACCTACTTCATAACTATGCGGGGAGAATCCAGAAAGTCAATGGATGCAGAGAGCCGGTTTTAGAAATGATATATGAGCGGTGAGAGGAGTTTGTGAAATATCATAGTACGGTGCCTCTAGAGAGGATTCGCTTCATTGATCTGTCCTCCGTTTTACACACATGCAATATGTGATACTGATTTTGGATATTCAGTCAAGTTGCCATGCAGAAAAGGGAAACTAGATCAATTCCTTTTGACATGAACCTCTGTAAAGCTTCTGATTTAGACCTCTGGAGGTCTAAATCAGAATTATTCATCAGTGCATAGGTGTAGATGTCAGGGGGCATGGGGGGGGAATAGTCAACTTTAATAGTGGGAACAGGTACCAATAAAACAGCCTTTGCATTTGTAGTTTTGTATCTGTTTATATTTTGGGTCTCTATAAATGCTGCTCTCTAAATAATGACATATTTGTTCATTATTGGCTTATGTTCTTCATTTTGTGTATTAATTTTGTTCATTTCCTCTGTTGCTTTATTCATTTTCTTTACTGTTTGTTATACACCCCCACACTAAACAGTGGTGGAGGTATTGTTTTGGCCCATGGTGTTCTAATGGTAAAAACAGCACGACCATATTATAAAAACACTCACGCCTATGATTGTTTCATACTTATTATATCAAATGATCATGTGTCCTTTCATTTAGTCACATGATCTTTGACTTTGAGTGGCCTTGAAAAGTCAAAGTCAAGGTTATAAACCCATCATACAGAATGAATAATACACAGATTTTTTTTCCCATAGAGATGTTGCACACGTTGTACTGTATGAGCGCCTTGCTTTCTTTCTATGATTTTATTCTTACTTTGTTCCTGTTGTGGATCATTTTGTTCCTACTGTGTTCAGTTTGGGTCATTGTGTTGCTTATTCTGCTAAATTTTGCTTCCTTCTTTTTTTTTTTTTTTGCATTTTTGGTCTTATTTGTTATTTGGTAAATTTTTGTTCAGTTTCTTGATTATTTGGTTCATTCATAGAACATTCATACACATAAACCCTCACAGACTCATGCAGAAATAGCACAAACAGATGCATTAACAATGCACCAATTCACCTAGATGCTCAAAAATTTCAGAAGGATCTAGAGATGCCTAACTAAAAATTCCCTCCCCAGTGTTCAAACAAAGCAGAAATCTATTTCACTGTACAAGTCAGTACGGATCAGCAGTCCAAGGATCAACATGTAGCCTGTAGCTACAACCTGACTACTCTACATGAGAAGGACATAAATACGTGGGTGTTTACCCTCAGGAGTTTGAAATCACAAAGGCGTGTGTTTAAAGTAAAATGCTCATTTAAGGTCATTTAAAGAAAGCAATTACACAAAGATGACCGAGAGTTTCTCATTAGAGAATTATACAGGCACATCCATCTCACAGCTAATCTGTACCTGTATGTTATTAAGTCATTAAGTGCATTCAACTAAACCATCCATTAGAAATATCAGGGCAGATTAAAGGCCGGTGCAGTGGCTTGTTGGCTTGACTGTGAGCGGCTGACCTTGCCTGGAATATTAAATCTGTCCCAATGAGGCAAAACCCAAGGCTGAACAAGAAGTCATCCTGATCGTTTGCTTTCCCTCACAGGTAGTTGGCCAGTGCCGAGAAACCATCTGTGATGTCTTAGGGGCCAAGGAGGACGCTGGGAGTCTGGCAGCGAGGACAGACGCTCCCAAAGCCTACTGCAGTTAAGACTATATTTCATTCACTGTGCACAGCCTCCGACGTATCTTTTATTATAATTATAGGCTCCGACCAAGGACACCTGACTCGAGTCATTTTTACTCACACACACGAGCACCTGTACTGTCAGCCAAAAAAGCCATTTTCGACCAGTGCAGCAGGTGACAACGGCAATAAAAGTGCAACTGAATTGAAAAGAGAGCAAGGCTGGAGCAGGGACAGCAGAGAGGAACATCTCCTGCAAGCAAATTAGCATCAGCTTGACACCGTGTCCGCAGATTTAAACAGCTTGTGTCATTAAGTCACACTCCTGCTAAAATTAAAGATGGCTCAGAGCTTTTCTCTGCTCCAAAAGGTCTGTTCTTGTCACAGGCTACATGTCACACGTCAGAGCCGCAGCTCTGCTAAGTTTATCATTATCCTTAAGTTCACCCTAAGTTTTTGTTGCTTGTTGTTTTGTTTATTGTTACATTTGTTCATTTTATTTATTTCATTCTTTTTTTCATTCATTTATCATTATTTCTTTTGCTTGTCTTTGTTCATTTTCTTGATCGATTCGTGAATTATTTTGCTCATTTCTTTATTATTTTCTTCATTTTGTTGATTTTATTTGTTTGTTTTAGCTCATTTTATTTATAGTCTTGCTACCATTGTTTATTTTGCTCACTTCTTTATTATTTTCTTTATTTTTTGATTATGCTGTTTATTTTTACTCATGTTGTTTGGTTCATTTTCTTCATTTTTTGCCATTTTTCTCAATTGATTTGCTCATTTCTTTATTATTTTATTCATTTTCTTCATTTTATTTGTCCTTTTTTACTTGTTTTATTTATTATTTTGTTACCTTTGTTTACATTGTATATTTAATTCATTTTTTGTTAATCTTTGTCCTTTGTCTTAATTGATTTGTGCATTTTGTTGATTATTTTGTCAATTTTTTTCATTGTATTTGTTCATTTTAAATAATTTTGTCCATTGTTTTGTTATATTCATTTATTATTTTGTCTGACTTTATTACTATATTTGGCTCATTTTGTTTATTATGTTGTACATTTAGATTTGTTTGATTGGTTGTTTTGTTCAGTTTCTTGATTGCGTTTTTCTTTTTCTGGTCCATGTTCTTAATATATTTTGTTCACTTTGATTCATTGCTGATTTATTACCATTTTTGTTTTTTTTTCCATATATATTTTATTTATTATTTTGTTCATTTAGGCTCATTTTATTGTTTTCTTCAGTTTCTTCAATATTTTGTTTATTTTTTTGTTCATTTTCTTGTCAGTATTGTTCATATTGTTTGTTGTTATGCAATTTTTTGTTCATTCTTATTATTTTTATATGTAAACATGCAGTTTATAGAGATATTTTCTAGGTTTGGGTTCTGAGGAGACCCTGCATTTCTCTTCTGCGTGTTGAACTGAAACAGGCTGAGAATTACTGCTATGTTAGTCTTTGCATCTACAGTTCTTCACAAAGCCTGATGATTTCTGGGGTGAAACAGTCATGCATCACTAATCACAAATACAACACTTCAAAGAGTACAGCTGAAGTTACTTGGGGACACAAATAATTAGCAGGGGCTAAAAGCAGTAGGTTGGGGTACTTCGAGGTCATTTCGATTGAAGACAGACTGACATGAAACCTGACTTCCAGACGAGTGTATCCAAACACATTTCTCAGTGACTTTCCAGAGAATATCTTTTAGAATCCCCAGGCAGCAGGTCACTCTCTGTCAGTCTGCTGCCAGCTCCAGGCGACAGCTCAGACCACGACCATGAATTAAAGATGGCAGCATCACTGCGGCAACAGAGGACCCAGAAATAGGCCGACTGACCTTTTCCCTGACCCGCGCTGAATGATTCAGACGTTTGATTTTCTCCCCTCTTCTGAGGTGTGATTGCGTGCTGAAGAGCAGAACCAGAGCGAGTCAAACAGTTAAGTGTCCTCTCACATGCACTGAGAAGCACTAAGTGGACCAACACCATCTGGCCCCAAGGGAAATCTCTCTCATCCACTAAAGGTAAAAGGTTCAACTCTTATGAATGCTACGTGGACCTCGTTTAAAGTACAGGTCATCACAACACTATGGTTCCTGGGAGGTATGTACTGTTTGTAACTGCAAATGTAAAACCACTGCAAAATATAAACACAGGTGCATGGCCACTACCTTCTTCTCATTCTTATATATGGTCATTTTACAACACCAAGTAACTACTATACAGTTTTGATTTCATGAAATATCTCAAAACATAATGAGTAGATTTCAGTGCCAAACTACAAAGCACTCAGAGAGCAGACCTTCACCAAGGGAGCTCAGTTTCTCCTCAGAGTGAAAACCTACTGTACCATTATCATTTGAAACTATGCTCATTTCCCCAATAATGTTATTGCACCAAAAGCAAAATGGTTACATTTATTTCACCTTCATTATTGAATTATTTGACCATGAAAACCTACCATTAGCATGTGGACTCACAAACAGTACATATCATTATTAGTTGAAATGTTATTCACAAAACATAATATTTCTGTAATGGTGGTTTTCTTCTGCATCTATGGTAGCTCTGTAAATGTTGAAGATACATCAAATCCATGGACGCATTATTGAAACAGCAGACTTTCCGCTACAATTTGGTGTCAGTTTCATGTCTATAGCTTTATTTACTACATTACAGCGCAATGTAAAAATGGAAAAAGGAAAAAGTTTATTTTTAAAGCATCATTTACCAAACACATACCTCGCCACTCAAAAAATGCTGACATTGACTCAATGAATGTACCAAATTGACTACTTAAACTCCATTATAATCAGGGTGACTCTTGAACCAAATGTAATAAATACAATATGTGAATAAATCTGAATCACTCAAACTCAAAGGAAACAACTTGTAAATGGGAAAATTACATCAAACTGACTGTACAAACCTAGGTGGGAGCAATATGTATCTTGATTTACATGCCATTTTCATTCACCCTATTGTGTATTCTGCAGTCTTTACATTATAAAGAGAGAACACATATGGGATTCTGTAGTAAACAACACATGTCTTGTGCAGAGGAACGGTGGGTCAGACAGAGTCAACAGCCCTGTTCGTGCCACTACAGCTATTGCACCAATTTATATTATGACAAGATTTTAGAAAAGAGAAAAGACGGTCAAGACTGACGAAGGTGTATCGGTCCGAAAAATCTCAAGAACTTTGAATGTGTCCCAAGTGCAATTGTCAAAACATCAAACAATAAGATGAAAATAGCTCTTTCAAGTGAAAAGGTTTTTTTGATGTGCTATATGCCTATTATCAGTGCGGCAGCTATTGCTGTTCACTGTCTTTGTGTTTGACTGCAGGCTAGCAGCCACATCCTTATTTATAACACATTGCTAATAAAGATAGTCTGAGTTTTAAGGCATCAGGTGGAGGTTTATGTGGACAATTTTGACCTTAATTCTTACGTGTTGTGGCCTGACATTTAATAGGTCTTGTCGTCACCTGGGGTGGGTAGTACGCAGGTACACGTACTCCGTTACATGTACTTATACAGTATAGTACGAGTATACAGTGGATATAAAAAGTCTACACATCGCTGTTCAAATGCCAGGTTTTTGTAATTTAAAAAATTGACACCAAGATTAATAATTTCACAACTGTTTTCACCTTTAATGTGACCAATAAACAACAAAATTAAACGAGTCAGCAAAATAAGCAACAATACTCAGCAAAATAAGCAACAAAATGACCAAAATATTCAAGGAAATCAACAAAAATGAACAAAATATTTGTTTGCAATTGTGACACTACTTTTACCGAGTATTGTTTCTATGTACTCTACCTTCCACTGGTCATCACAGATCCATATTACACACAGTGTCTGTCAGTAAATGAGTAACGCTGCCCAAATCAGTCTCCACTGGCTTTACGGTAACCAACACATTAAACACTGGTTGATCTAGTGAATGTGATGCTAAACGTTACTAATATGCTCCCCTAGTAGTAATGACAACATGTCACAAAAACGAGAGAATTCCCCGTTTAGGCGTGTAGTGTCTCTCCTTGCCTCCCCCTCCCTGAGACGTTGTTTCCTTGCTGCACTGAGAAATGGCCCTGGGTATTAATCAGCATCAGCGTAAGCCGAAGCAGACACATCGGCGCTTTAATCACAGCTCAGATAGTATAGATTAATTCTCCTGCTCCGCTCTCAGCCTTCACACTTCTCATTACCGCGTTATTGTCCTCATTATAAACCTCGGTTCGACCTTCACTCTGACCCCGTTATCAACAGCGTTTAATTTGAGGAAGCAGAAACCAAGACATAGCAGAGAAGTCCAGCGCACCTTTTAATACTGCGGGGTGTTTTCAATGCTCGACAGGAGGCTCCCTCAGGTCAGCTATATAATGAGGTGAAGATGGTTTGTGGCTTTTCTTCTCCATGTGATGCATAGGTGAAGGTTTCAGGGGGATGGTGAGGATTTGTCCCCCTCCTTATCAGTAAAATGTGCAATTGCCCCCACCTACCCCTTAGGAAAACGGTTACATTCGTGCTTTCCTGTTTGTGTTACCAGCAATTTGTAAATTTAGGTGCTATAACTATTGGGATTCCATAAAAACATACACTTTTATTTTTGCTTTTGTGTTTCTCTGACAATTTTGTTCATTTGCATTTATTTAGGTCATTATGTAATTCATTTCTGCTTATTTACGTAATTGATCATTTTCCTTCATTTTGTTGATTATTTAGTTCACTTTTTTCCTTTATGTTGATTTTTTTTGTTAATTTTGGGTCATATTATTGACTATTTCATTAATTTTTGATCATTTTGTCCATTGTTTTGTTCATTTTTGGTCCTTTTCTTTGTTACTTTGCTCACTTTTATTTACTTCCTTGATCATTTTGTTGATTTTCATTAATTTTGTGGATTGTTTGTTTATTTTGATTATTTTCTTCATTGTGTTGATTATTTACTTCAGTTCAGTCATTATTTTGTTCAGTTTTCTTCATTTTCTTTACTATTTTTGTAATTTTTTTTAATTTCCTTGAGTATTTTGTTCATTTGACTTATTTTCTTACTTACTTTGTTCATTAATGTTTATTTAATTTTCCTTCACTTTGTTGATTGTTTAGTTCACTTTTTCCTTTTTAATGATTATTTTCTTCATTTTGTTGACAATTTTATTCATTTCCATGATTGTTTTGCTCATTTTGTGGATTTTTGAGTTCATTTTAAAATTTTTGTTCATTTTTGTTCTTTTTTGGGGATTTGTTTGCTTCGGTTCATCTTCATGCTCATTTTGTGCTCTGCCTTCGTCATTTTATACATTTTTCTTCATTTTCTTGATTACTTTATCCAATGTGTTGCTTATTATGTTCACTTTTCTAAATTTTGTTGTTAATTTTGTCTATTTTCTTGGTCACTTTAAAAATTTTCTTCAATATATTGATTATTTTGCTCATTTAATTGGTTATTTTGCTAATTTTCCTTCATTTTGTGGGCTGTTTTGTTCTTTGTGGGGACTACTTTTTTTCAGCTTGTGCTCATTTTTATGCTCATTTCCTTGGTCGTTGTGTACATTTTTCTTCAATTTCCTGCTTTTTTTTGGTTCAAATTATTGCTTATTTTGTTAGTGTTCTTCATTTTTCTTCAGCTTTTGATGTTTTATTCCTTACATCACTTTCAGCTGCTAAAGTCTCTTGTGAAAACAGGAAAGCACTCCGCCCCAAACAGCATAACACAACCTTCCTTGCGTCTCTCGTAGCACAATTCCTCCTTGACCTAGAATGCCTTCTACATTCACCTTGAACCACCACAGTAAGAGACGAACAAGATGAATTGCCTCAACGCATCCATTTGACACAAATCTGACTTCCTTCCTCTCCAGAGCTGCAGTGATATTTGTCGGAAAAGACACCAAAGCGCAGCCAGCCGCTCTGCTCCCACTCCCTCGTCTCAATAGCCGCTCAAAAGCCAACACACTCCTCCAAGCATCTGTTGAGTCACAAAGAAACATCGCACTTCGTCTGGTATCACAGCCTCCCAAGCCAAGAATATACATCCTGCTTAAAGGCTGCAACTTTGAAATGAACCAAAAAGCACTATTCCCTAGCATGCAGTAACACTTTATGAATAGCTGATCAGTCTGCAATTCATGTAAATCCCTAAATGCTCACTGCTGCAGAGAAGAGCCTGATGTTACTACTGTGTGCTCCTCATACGAATCAATAGATATATATTACATTCAACAACAGATGATGGCAGAAAAAAATTTAGATCAATTATACTCAGACTGAATGCTGCAGCTGTTGCTCGGATTAATTTAGCAAAACAAGCTGGTGCCAATAACACCAAATGCTCAAGTGAACATCATTTAACCATCCTGCACAGCCGTCGGACGCAAATGAAAGATGCACACAATGAAATCTCATCTGGTAAACAGTTTAACGTTAAAGACTTCACATCCAATCAAGTGACAGTAAAGTCTGAACCTACAGCCAAAACTAGAACCTGACCCTCACCGGGACAGTCAAGACGACTCAGAGATAAGAAATAAACACTGTAACCTTTACGGAGAGTGTGCAATACACCCTGACAAGGTTATTTTCCTCTTGGCAGTCCTTCAGTTTTTATCTTTCCTTGACTTTTGTTCTTTTACATATGGTTTGCTTTCACTTGTCAGGGTTTTTCATCATTCATGCATTTGGGAGGAATTTATTGCTTGAAACACCCTTGATATGCCTTCAGACCAGGTGAATCATAGATTTTCTTTTGTATTTTTGCTGCTTCAGTTCAATTCACCTCAGACAAACGGGGCTTCTGATGAATTTTAAATGCACAGATCACCACGATCCTGTTTGAATAATAATAGGAATGTCTTTCCCCCCTATTTCTGGCACCTAGACAAAGTTTTTCCATGTAGGAAGATAATTCAGCACTGGCTTTGGTAATGAGGCATTCAACACACTTAGGGTCTCCTGATTGGGCGGAGTAAAAAGGGTCGTGCCAATCACAGCAGGGTTTATACTCTTCAAATTATTTTCAAGGACATTTCCAGCTGCTACAGCATGACAGATGAGTTATCACGTCATACACTGATGCCTCCCCCGTGCCCCACCCACCCACCATTATGAGTTTTGTCTGGCACTTCTTTGGAAAAGAGAAGTCCTTGTCGGGGAATGAAAAGATTTAGCAATAAAATCAAATAGAAACAGTGGGTAACAGGGCTGCTCTGAGGTGGCATGCTAATTTAATTGGCTGGTCGTGTCATGTGGGGCGCTGCGTCGGCTAGAAGCTGAGAAGCACTGTACCTCAGCGGTCCACTGAAGACACGACAACACAAATACATGAGCATCATTTTCAACCACTCACACAGGGAAGCTGTGGAAGGAGATATAAATGTCCAGGACATTTGACTTTCTGATTGTCCATATGTTTTCCATGGCTGGAAAACTAGTCAGTCATTTTCCAGGTTTTCCAGGATGTGTTAGAACCCTACATAATAATTTCTCCCCAGAGTTATCATGATATGACTGGAACAGGTCACTTCCTGTACCATGGATACAGGAAGTAACGTGCTAATCATGGGTCTTGTTTCTTACCTAACATCAGAAAAAAATGGATTACAGTATAGTGATTAAACTCATTTGAATTACAATAATTTAGACATATATTTATACATATCATATATTTGTCAATGCAAATGGTCGTATTACAAGTCAAGAAATTCACAGCTGCAAAAAAGCAAATAGGCGATATGAAGGCCTTGAGCACTAGCTGGCTACAGTTATCCTGTGGATGGTGCCTTTTTGTTTGTCTGAACTGCCCCCATCAACTTAGGACAACAGGAGTTATGTAACACAACTGCTACTCCTAAGCAAGACCCAGGTAACATAGGTGGTCTTCCCTTAATTCTTCCACTGAGGTAAAAATCATTTCAGATCTGCTCATGTTGACCTACGGAGACTATTCAGCTCCTCTCAAAAGATGATCATATCTTCTCTTACGTGCCTTTCTACTGTAGTCTTCAAAGTCATGTATTTTCCTAATGCCCGAGGATAAAAATTGAGCACTAGTACGTGCATGGCTGATATAATGTGAAACAAAAACAACAGAAATTAGCAGTGAAACCAAACTATTAATTCAGGGTTGGTGGGGTTGCTCCATAGAAGTATAAGAACAGGGAACAGAGAATCCTCAAACACCCAAGTCCCCTAAGTGGCCATTTGCAAGTACTACCCTCTGACCCAGGCAGTATTTATGGTACAACAGGCATCTGTACAGCTGCTGACAGGACACCTAAGTGATCAGGTTTTACAGCATAAAATCCATGACATCACCTGCCCAACGCAGTCTGACCAGCTGGTGGTCGAGTGGGAAGGTGGAGCAGTGGGCCGCATAACACAGAGGGAAAGCAATAGCATTACTTTTTATAGCATTTTATTGTATTTCTTTTAGAGTAGTATTGTTTTTTTTGCTTTCCACAGGGAATGAATGGGCACCATTTTATCCATATTGGATCAAATTTTCATGAAGGATCTTTGAGTTGCTCCAGCTTTCTGAATTGGAATTCTAGTTTCAGGAGACTCTCAAGCTGAAATTTCTGGCTAGGAACTGGGAAAATTCAACTTCTTACTACAACTGGAATGAATTTCAGCTTCCTCAAATATTAAGCTCCTCATAGATTTAACAAAAAAAGTGGCAATCCTTCATTCATCTTTGCTCCTGAGGGATTAAACCTCTATTTGGATGCTATTTTTATCACATCAAGTGTTCATCACCAGCTGCTTAGCATCACATTATATTTGAATAATTTTAACTACATTTTATGACTAAAATTGCTCCTGGCTGATCTTTCTTGGAATGTGTTGCTGACCAAAATTGCAGGATGGCTATACAGTCTCAAATAGAAAGAAGCTGACTGCTAACACAATGAAATACAAGTCAAGTCTATATAGTTTCAAATTTGAATTGCTCCACCTGGCTGAATGTTTTTGGAATAGGGGTTGTAACTAGAACTCTGATGCCAGTGTATGTTGTGTTTTCAATTGGAGTAGAACATCATCTTCTGTGAACTATTAGGTCTCTGGTTCCCTGGATAATCCGCATTAGAGGAAATGATCTCTACGGGGAGACGGGGAGTGTCCTGGCAACCCCGGAATAATATGAAAAGACATAAAGGATGAAAACAAAACAGCTGTCCACCCCCACCTGGATACGACGCCCCGAATGCACACGGTAGTAGAACATCTATCCTCATATCTCAGCACATTTCAATCCTCTGTGGTGATTTATACCAGCTATAAGACATCTGATATCACCGCTCCATCCTGATAGCTACAGCGTGACAGAAGCCCATGGCGAAAAAGATAGAGCTCAGCAGACAATGAATCAAATCGAACTTGTCTGGGTGCATTAAGCGATGGCTGCTGATATCCAAGTGTAATGAAAAGACCCGGCGTCACAGTCTTACAGGAGAACGAGTACATATTGGAGATAAGCACAGCCTGTCACATTTCCAAATCCATCAGTACACAACACTCCTTAATTTGGGTGCAGGAGACAGTTGTGGCTCTAAAATGGCTTTAAGGGGAGTTGAAAACAAGGCCTTAAAGCCTGCTTGTAAATGTTACATAAGACCCGGTGATCAAACAAAATAAACACCTCAGAAACAGGTTTGAAATATGTCACTTGTAGCCATTCACTGTCAGATGTCAACGTTCTTTTACATTGGTTTTAATGTTTGTCTATTTGACTTGTCTCATAAAACAGCCGAGAGGACATTTATCTTATTTATGCCACATGACCTTGCAGCCTTCAGACTATACACTATAGCCTATGGGGGAAAAAAGTAGTGGGACACCTATGGTAGCCTGCAATCTAAGGCAGTCCTAATCATATGAGCTGATCCAAATGTTAAATAATATATACTAATTTAAAAATGGCAAGTTTAATAGATGAAATGAACAGTATCATTAAAAAAATGAAAAAGCAAATATATAGAACAATTTGAACAAAAATGAGCAGTATAAAAAGTAAAATGTGCAAAAAATGGACAATATAGTGGATAAAATGTACAAGAAATGAACAATATAATAAATTGAATGAACAAAAATGGATAATGTAATAAGTAAAATGAACAAAAATAAAAAAAAACAGTAAATAAAATGAGCAAAACTGAAAATAAAATGAACAAAAATGAACAACGAATAAAATGAACAAAAATGAACCAGTATTAATAGAATGAACAAAAATGAACAATATAATAAGTTAAATAAACTTATTAAAATGAACACAACAGATCAAATTTGCAATAAATGAGCAATATAGTAAATTAAATTAAATAAAATTTAAAAAATTAACAATACCATAAGTAACAGAAATGAACAGTATAGTAAGTAAAATGGGTAAAATATGGAAAATAAAATGAACAATATACTGAATTTAGTAACCATGTTCATTTTGTCATTCCATGTTTTATTCATTTTCCTGATAATTTTGTTCATTATATTTTTTATGTTATATTTTTTCATGTTCTTGAATATTACATGTATATTCTCTCATTTTTAAAATAATTTTTTCCAGTTTTTTTACAGCTTTGTTCATTTTCTTAATTATTACACAACGCCAATTTCAAAATAGTTGGGATGGTGTGTAAAACATAAATGAAGACAGAATGCAATCATTTGCAAATCCCACACTGTAAACCCAGATTTTATTCCAACATTTTGCTGCCAACATATAAAATGAGCTCATATTTTTCTTTTTTTATTA
Organism: Pseudamia nigra; assembly: GCA_029823295.1. Classification (NCBI taxonomy): domain Eukaryota; kingdom Metazoa; phylum Chordata; class Actinopteri; order Kurtiformes; family Apogonidae; genus Pseudamia; species Pseudamia nigra. The sequence goes on along the minus strand of JAQQAE010003218.1, from coordinate 2,388 downwards.
AGTGAATGCAAACAGGAACAAAATCTGGTAAAAGACATGATGATGCTACAGAACAAGAAAACAACAAACGACATACAAACAACAAGACAACACAAATAGATCTGCATACATCGTAAGCGTAGTTCAATTTGTGTGTGTGTGTATGTTGTATGTACTGTATATGTGTGTGAGTGTAGCTGCTTGTGAGGGGAATAGTTGAATGTTGGGGCAAGTGAGAGAGTCAGTCGATTATAATAATCAGTACAAAATAATAGGAGAAAGGAAATTATCTAAATTAACAAATATAAACAATAAAATAAATGATAAAATATCTTCCTTCCTCCACAGTTTTATTCATTTTTTTCCCTTTTCCCCTTCCATCCTGAGCCAGTGTTTTCTGTGAAATGGTAAAATGTCTCACTTTCAACATTTGATATGTTTTTTTTTGTTCTATTGGGAGTAAAATATCGGTTCACGAGATCTGCAAATCCTTACATTCTGTTTTTATGTACACTTTATAAAGTGTGCCAACTTTTTTGGAAGTGGGGCTGTATGTACATTTGTCTAATTTGCCAATTTTTCTACTATATGTGTCCATTTGTGGTAATTTTATTTCATATATTGGGCCTTTATGCTTATGGGGCATCCTGAGACTTTTGTCCATGTTGTATAATCTGTCAGCTGCAGTTTTTTTTTTTGTCCTTCAGTGAGTGGATGCTGAACAGAACTTTAACAAGATGCCTGCCAGCCATTGTAAATAACACATTAATTGCAACCCTCTGGAGTGTTAATGTGCAACAAAAATCCATTTTGCAAATTTTCCATTGGCAGGACCTTGGGTCGTGTTATACTCCTCACAACTTCACTGTAAAAAGTGCACACGCACTATCACACTATTAGATGCAGCGTAATTGAAGGAATAGGCACAAGCACTCAGTGAAATGCTGTCTTTTTCTTTTTGCTTGGAATACTGCACAGCCTTCCGAGATGCACTTTGTGGACTAATTACTGAGTAACTGCTCTGCAAAGTTTGGTTAAGTGTTTCCCACCTGCAGGAAATGCCATCAGGTCTTATTTTTATTCTGTGTTGTTTAAAGGCAGTGGAGTCGAGTCTGGTTAGTGAGTCATCAAGGTGGAAAAGCGAAGGAAGGGGACAACATGTTGACAGTCTGTGATTTTTCCTGGTATCTGGAAGAAGACGTCATTCAGGAAAATGCATCACATTCATTTGTATTTGTTTTCTGTTCATTTCTGTTCATTATCTTGATTGTTTTGTTCTTTTTTGTTCCCACTGCTGCATATTTTGAACATTTTGTTGCTTGTTGTGTACCTGCTATGCAACACATAGCAGGAACACATTATTATTTGATGTATTTCTTCTTTTTCTTTTGTACAAATTTTGCTGAAATTCATGCCATGAGTATTTGAGAAAACCCTCATAAATTATACAAAGAAATGTGTCTAAATTCTGGGAATGGTGTGCTATTATTTTTTTAAGGGATTCACTGAAAGATGCTGAAAAAGATTGCTAAAAAATTGCAACATTTTCCCATGTATTTCCTATGGGAAGCAGTCAGAAAAGTCACAAAACTCACCCAAATTCAGAGCCACACAACTTTTTTATACTTTAACATAGGAATATGGCTTGAAGTTTAAATGGTGCACAAACTATTAGAATTTTCTGATGCCAATTGCTATTTTTATATCTGGTACGGTTTCTACAGAATCACAGTTAAAGTTTAGTTGGTTTTCAGGCTTTTTTTTTGTTTATAATTGGAGTCAATGGAGCGGAATGTTGGTGAGTTAGAGTGGGAGTCAAACTGACGGAGTGGAGAAAGGCTCTGAAACTGTCAAACAAATTTCTGCTTAACCCGTAATTGCTCTGAAACGTTTACACGAAATTGCATTTCTTGCATTAAAACATAGTCACACTTGTCTAGATTCAGACAGTATGCTCACCAAAACTCTGAAACTCAAAAAATTTAAATTCTCAGCCCTTTAATGACAGTGTCCAGCCAACTGCTGCATTGAGATCAATGTTATTTAGAAGGAGACATTTCTGAAGAGTCCTAAGCTGCTCCTTTTTGTTTAACATGCCTTTATGGACACAATTTCCACTTAACCTACATAAATTGAGTCTCAACACATCCAGCTAAACCTTATGGTGCCAAGATTTTGGAGATGCACTCGATTTTTGGTGGTGGTAGCACTCATAGGTAGCTTCACAGTGAGAAGGTCCTGGGTTCGATCTCAATACCGGGTGGTGGGGCCTTTCTGTGTGGCGTTTGCATGTTCTCCCCGTGTCTGCGTGTGTTCTCTCTGGGTACTCCAGCTTCCTCCCACAACCAAAAACATGCACTAGGGGTTAGGTGAATTGGTCATTCTAAATTGTCCATAGGCATGAATGTG